>JBBPQV010000549.1:0-18714 GCA_038092675.1 Boletus rufocinnamomeus
TACTGGAGCGGGTACGCAGAACATCTGAATGAAGACGAAGAAGGAGTAGGATTGGCGGGTGCCTTGAGGGGTGATGGGAGGGGTGGGTTCGATGAAAAGGAAGTGAGAAGGGCTGTTAGGGGGTTGAAGAGGGAGGCGAGGATGAAGCTGTGAGTGCCTCACTATATATCTTGCGTTCCGCTTTGGCGTATATATATGTGTCTCTTGGTTATGGCTACGAGTCGAGTATTCGTCGACGGACTTCATTTCTATTCCTCTATCGTCCGTCACCATGCTGACCACTGCACTCGGCCCCTCCACAGAATTGGTTTAATCTTAGATTGTGGGTGGATCTCGCTCAAGCAGATCTCCCAACATGTCGTACTGATGAATTGTGCTCTGAACTGTTGTGTCGCGATAAACGCGTATTTCTGCGCATCTGGATGTTCTCCCTGCTTGTCGTTAACCTTCATTCGTGCTCCTGCTATCCTGTAGCGTTATTACCAGGAGATATTCCCCTGCAAATCCTCCTCTTGCAGAAATACCTCAGATCAACATTTGACATAGTGGGTACGCTAGCGCCGGAGTTAGCGCTACGGATCCTTAGAGAGTTAAGCATCAAAGAGGTCGTCAAGGCTGGTATGGTGAGTGGTGGTTTCAAACATTCTAGTTTGGTGGACGAGTCCGACTTCCGTCGAGCCGAACTGTTACTTTCTTTGGCCAGAGATTCGTCGGGGAACTGACATGAACGTCTTACTTAGGTGTCGAAGAAATGGTTCGCGGCGACTAGACATCCTGCGTTGTGGCGTTGGCACTGTCTACGGTTGACGGCAAATGATCCCGTGCCAATCAGAGCACCTAATGCGCCTGAAGGATGGTATGTATATTCGATCCCTCGTTTTCTCAAATTTTGCTCAAATCAACCTATAAACCTCTCTAACCATGTATGTCGCATTAGGTTCCCTTTGTATCGCTCATTGCACCACCGTGAATCCAATTTTGCGAACGCCTTACCACAGAGCATCAGGTTTCTGAATGGACATACCAACTTTTGCACAACGCTGCTCTTAAGAGGTGTGTGCTATTCTTGTTGAAGTGTAATATTCGTTTCAATCCAGGTGCCATGTTTCAGGCAAGCGACTCATCTCGGGATCTTATGATGAAACCATCCGCTTCTGGGACATAGAAACCGGCGAGATGAAGAAATGCTTACAAGTGAAGAAACCAGTTAGTTGTGTGGATTTCTTGGCAGAGGAGGGTACGGTTTACATTCATAGTTTTCTCGATCCTTTGCTCATCCTCGCACCCAGAGGTATTCGTTGTTGGGTTCCATGACGTCGGGTAGGTTGTTATGCTCGTATGATGAGCAGGCACTGAGAACGCTGTCAAAGACGCGTCCACTTGTTCTCCTCAGTCACCTTCACACCCCTACAGCAGCTGGCCGGTCACCTGAATGGAATCCGTGCTGTTGCTCTCTCTTCGCGTAACCTCGTCAGCGCTGGGGCGGATAAGGCCCTGGTTTGCTGGGATTGGCGGGCAGGAACAAAGATCGTGCGGTTTGGACAACAAACGACCGTCAATATCGGTGTGCAGATTGTTGGATCTTCTGGTGCCACGGATGAAGGCGAGAGAGTAGTCAGCGTGACTATCGATGGTATTGTTAGGGTGTTCTCGATCAGTTGAGCTTTTATTTTGGCGTCCCTCGCTGAAGTGGCTGATCTATATGTCGTAGAACGAAGAGAGATGATATCTCAGTTCAAACTCTCTGAGCTGGGAGAGGGTGATCCTGTTCTGAATGCTAGGCTGCATAACGTCGGTGCAGCGCCGAACAATATGCTTCAATGGTTCGCAGCCAAAGGTGCCCAAATGACCGTATGTGTTTATTTGGTTTTGTACCTTTTCCCTCCTTAATGAATTGTCCAGTGCGCCACGAAATCGGTTATTCTCCACTTGCAATGGAACGAAGACGAAGGGAAGCCTTCGACAACTGAAGGCAGCGTAACGTCCCCTACCAGCAGTAGCGCACGGTTGTCTTCCCCAACACCGCCATCCAATCTCGCACGTAGTACCACGGACCCGCGCACTCGCGCACTTCCATCGCTCTCGAGGTCGACATCGTCACTTGTTACTCCTCAGCGTCGACAGTCGAGTCTTGGCATTTCTGTCAATTCCACGAATGCTCCGAGGGGTCGTCTTTCCCTAGCCACGACTGGCACGCCTCTATCTTCATTGCTCTCTCCTTTACCCCGCTCAGGGACTCCATTGTCCCCGTTGAGTAGTGGAGCTATCGGTGCTGAGGGGTTCGCTGTTAGGTTTGGACGTGCTGCCATTTTGACGGCTCCACCGAAACTTGTTGCGGTGGTGGAGACACCAGACGTTGCTGTCGGCGCGGTCGACCCGAGGAAGAGGAGGGTAGTCACTGCAACCAGATTCAGTTCTAGGGCGGGAGCTGATCGAAGGGTGAGTGGGATAGACTTTATCGGATCGATCGACTTTCTAATTTTTGGATAGGTTTTGATGTCAACCCATGAAAGGAAGGAAGACGTCTCCGAGTTCGAGTTTCCCGAAAAAGACAACAGGGAGGGTGCGAGTAGCAATGACAAATTCACATTGGATCACCTCAATCGTTCGCTTTCAAGCCCAGAGCCAGGTGTGGACATCGATACGAATATCATCCCCCTTTCCGGAGCATGGGCAGCCCTCGCTCACGTCGGTGGGGGTTCTGCGAGCACGGCCTCGATCAAGGGACTATTGGGTGCTTTGCCCAGCAAGTTCACGGGTCTCGCGACACCTGAGAAGAACCCAATGTCGATGCAATTGAGCCACGAAGAAGTTGTCGTGGGCTGTGCGGATGGTACTATCTAGTGAGTGCGCTATGGTGGCGTGAGCTTAGGAGTAAGATACTGATCCGCCATGACCTTGTAGCGTCATGAATTTCGTTGGCCATGGATATCAGATGGAGAGATCCGCTCGATCGGACGACGCCCAAGAGGACGAGGAGACGGTTGACTCTACGGATGACCTTGGCGCATAAGCTGAGGTTCTTGTGAGCACGTCACCCTCGCCTCATTGGAGGAACCAGGTGTTCAAGACCCCAACTCAAGATCCATGCATTCGCAGAGGCATTGTATTCTGAAAACCAGCACAAGGACTGTTGCATCCACTTTGCATTCTCCCAGCCACTAGAGTACACATAATATGGAACCCACACTCACTCGTTTACTACTCTACGTTCATTCAGATTTCTAGTCGACTACCTACGTATCGTGATGTTACTACACCTAGTCCAGTAAACAGACTGAGGGTTTTGCAGTTTACCTAGTGGCTTATGTAAGCAAACATTGCTTACTGTCACCATCGCCGACGACGGGCAGCATAGGGCTGGGATTCAACAGCCTTGCCACTGTCCACAATCTTACCAGGATCCTATTGGGCAACGGTTGCTTACCGCGTCTCTCAGGAAGTATGTCCTCCGGCGACGAATCCGGTGCCAACGACATCGTGTCAGAACGCGAGACTCAGTTCATTCCCCGGTCGGACGATGATGAGGTGCTTTGGGATGTCCAGGAGATAACTGCGGAGCGTGGCAAGAAGTACAGAGTCAAATGGGTTGGGATCGACCCGGCCACTAGGAAGCCGTGGGCACAGTCTTGGGTCGCGAAACATGACTGCACTGACAAACTGGTGGCCGAGTGGAAGACCAAGAAGAAGAGGCTCGCGACGAGAAAGAAACGCGGTGAGTAGTGTCTTTTTTTCTTCTTCTGCTTGACATCTGGGTCGTTTGGCGCGGTTCGGAATTCTGATTGAACGCTGACCGCTGACCTAGGTGGTACGAGCACGACGTCGCGCGCATCTGGTTCGTCTAAACGTGGAGGTTCATCTGCGTCGGGGAAGAAGACGCGTACTTCGACGTCGGAAGCAACGTCTTCGCGTTTGGACTCGGTCGAACAGCCCCTCTCCTCACCACCGAAGAAGTCCACCACCAAACGCAGACGACAGTCTGAGACCCCTGCGACGACGACGACGACGACGACGAGTGGTGTAGTGCAGGCTGAGGAGCAAAGGGAGTTGTCCAGACCACGCAAGAAGCAGAGAACGACATTGGAGATACTGTTGCCGCCAATGTCCTCTGACGAGGACGGAGACGTTCTGCTTGGACCTTCGGCTCGCGCAAAAGTCACTCCGCAAAACAAGGTGCCTCCGAAGAGTAACGGCGCTTCGTTGGATGTCTCCGACGAAGACGACAGCTCCCCGCCTAAAGCCAAGGGCAAGTCCGTGCGTCGCTCGGCAGGCACTGCTGTCAAGTCGAGAGCGCCTGACTTGCGAGAGGAGTCCGGATTGCCTCATTCCAAGACCAAGACCAAGGCCGCGTTGGATGTTTCTGATGAAGACAACAGCTCTCCGCCCAAAGCCAAGGGCAAGTCCGTGCGTCGCTCGGATGCGCGTTCAGTAGGCACTGCTGTCAACTCGAGTGTGCCTGACTTGCGAGAGGAGTCAGGAGTACCTCACTCCAAAACGAAGACCAAGGCCGTTCCTCGAGGCAAGGAGCGTGTCGTCGACGCAGACGTCCCATCGACTGCATCTCAGGATGAAGAGCTTCGACCGTCTAAATCCAAAAAAAAGTCGACGTCAAAGCGCAGGTTACCCTCGGAACGAAACGATGACGTATCCGAGAAAGAGGTGGAATTAGCAATTTCCCCTATCAAAATCGGACCTCCTCGAGGTGTAAAGCGCCGGGAGATGTTGAGAGGATCCGGGTCACCCAGCAAGCTTGTCTCTTCGCGTACCAAATCCCGGAAGGACGATTCTGATGAAGAACGCGTTCCCGGAGAAGAATCTAAAGGTCACCCTGGCAATGAGGCCGCTTCCTCTCCGTCAATACAGCGGGATGCGGTCGATAGCCCTACTTCAATCCCCGTTCCCCCGCAGATATCTATACCCCGGGTCCCCCCGAGCGCACGTCCGAGCAGTCCTGATCTTTCTCCAGGAGCTAGAGCACGACTTGAGTTGTTTGATCGAATGATGGCCGATGCATCGCGGCCCGACGCAGCTCCTCCTCCAGCCGACGTACCCGAAGGTGTGCCAGATAATGCTCATTTCAACTTTGATGATACGCATGACATCCATGACGACTTCGACATCTTTGGTCCACCTCGTCCGATTAGTCCACCCCCATCAAAGTCTAAACTGAAACACTCAAAACTGGGAACGCCTAATGGACTCGTTGTCCCCGAGACCGAATCATCGGGCAATTCGCAAAGCCAGTCACGGTCGTTGTTCCAGCCTTCTTCGCCCCAGCCACCACCAGTACGCGACCAATCCCCGCGTAAACCGATTGATCTACCTACTATCGCTGTCATCGCCGCCTCCACCACATCTTCGTCTGCTTCGCCTCAGGATCTCTTACTACCCCAAAAACTCCCGCCGCACACAAACCGTCCATCAAAAAGGCAGACATTCAAGTTTATACCACATATATCCCCCAACACATTCCGTTCGGCGATCAATGCACGCTCGCTTGTTATTGATTCCGAAGCACCTCCGAGCTCGATCGAGAGTTTCACGTCCCCGAAGCGTGTGGATAAAGGAAAGCAGAGAGCGGTTGAAGAGGATCAACTCCAGAACAGTCTGTCCGAACGGGAGGGGGATGGCGAACGCCGGAAAAGACTAGCGCAGAAGCAAATAACCGATTCAGAACTGAGGAAGAGGGGGCAGGAGCTTTTCGATCAGGCCCAACTTGCGCTGGAGGCAGAGCGGCAGAAGAAAAAGAAGCCAAAACGATTGAAGACTGTCAGCGGTATTGTCAACGGGGCAATCTCTTAACCACCAAAAGGATCACCCCTCCCATCCATCAGCGGGGTCGAGAGTACTCGGGAAATGCGATGGGAGGAACTGATGGATTTCAGTGGAGGCGCGAATAGTGCGACTTTGGATACACCAGAACACAGCGAGGTAAAGCCGCTGAGCGAAGAAGAGAGGGAACGTTTGCGGATCGAGCTTCGCCAAGAAGAAGAGGAAAACACGCAAGAGGCGATGGACGTTTACCCACTGCCTCCCGTGAAGGAGTCTGAAGTCGTGGATGGCGAGGATGCGAAAATGCCACCCCCGAGGTCCCCCAAGGTGATTTGCATTCCGCGATGTTGTTGTTTGGCATGACTGACGTGTCATTCAGAACCCTCCGTCAAGCAGACAAATTGAGGATATTGACCACGTCGAACAACCCTCTACAGACCTTCAACAAGTTAGTGTCATCGTCCAGGCCAGTCAGGAACAACGACACGAAGACATGGACATCGACCCTTTTAGCTCTCCGCCTCGCCCAATACCCGAAAATTTGGTGCGTCGGTCGCTATCCTATTTGGATTCACATTCACGCCGCCATGCTGGTTCAGACTGACTCGCCAAAGCGGAGACTTGGCGAAGCTCTATCATTGCTCAACGTCAAGTCAGAAGAGATTCAGCGCCTCGAGCGCGAGTTGGCGGATGAGCGCAAAAACCTCCAAAGCTTGAAGGCAGAACTCGCTGAAATCCAACAATCCTCGGAACCGACGGGCCCTGTTCTCGCTGCTTGGGAGGCGGAGCGCGCTCAATGGACCCAGGAAAGATCCAAGTGGGAGAACGATTTCTCAGAGTGGCAGACGCAGCGCAAGGAGGTGTCCGAAGAAAAGGCGAGTCTCTCAGCGCGCGTAGCTGAGTTATCGAACGCAGTGGTGCGAGCCGAAGAAGTCAGGGTCAAGTTGTCGGAAGTGGAAGTTGAACGTGATGTTTGGACAAAGGAACGTGACGCTATGCTAAACGACATGACGCTACGATTGGAAGAACTGGACGTACTCACCAAAGTCCGCGGGGAGTATGACCAGGACCGGTTAAAGTGGGAGATAGAAAGAACTTCGTGGATCGAGGAAAAGGCCAGATGGGAGACCGAGCGTGCGGCGTTGCAGGAGAAGCAGGAAGCCTTGTTACGTTCTGTCGACGAACTCACGGTCAAAGTCGAGGCAACGACAGCTGGCAAAGTTTCCGCGGAGAAGGACAGAGACTTTTTCCGTGAACAATACGCGCAGGCATCTGAGTTCGTCGGTTCCGTTCGCGAAGAGAACATGGAGCTTGAGAAGAGGGTGGAGATAGCTGAAGGACAGGCGCAAGAAGGTGTTACAGCGATTAAGGCGTTGTTCGAGGTATTTTTTTCTTGGCTGGGTAGCTTGTATCAATGTGCGCTCATCGGCATCTTGAAGGGTCGCATCCAAGTTCTACAAGCCGACGTAGACCGTTGGAAAGGGTTGACGGAGCTCCTGCAAGAAAAGGACAGACGGACCAACGACGAACTTCGCCTACGAGCTGCACAAGCACCTGAGCTCGGAGATCTTTGTAGTCGCCTCAACGCGGAAAACAAGTCCCTTAAGGTCGATTTCCGGAAACTCGAGCAGACCCAGCAACGTAGTGCTGTCAAGCGAAAGAAACTATATTACGAGATCTTTGCGCTCAAGAAGGAGAGGGCATCCCTCAGATCAAAGCTATCACAGGTGGTGAATTTGGCCGAGGATAGTACCCAGGAAACCTCACACTCCGCGCTCACTCTACCGAATCTCGAATATCCTGAAAGTATGGATCCCAATGATGTGGAGATTCTGTCGGATCCCACGCCTCAGTCGTCGGACGTCAGCTTTGATGAACCTGCGTTGTTTCCGTGCATGTGGCGTCCACAGTGGAGGGATCAATGCCAGCAAATCTTTGATACCAAAGAGGTGCGTCTTGCTCAAGCTGTGAATTTATTCAACAGGCCGCTTATGACGGTATGTAGGATCTCGAAAGACATCTGCAAGATCATTTTCGTGACTTGTTGACCCGATAACACGTCGTTTGTCGAATATTTTGCATAATTTCGCGCCATGCTTTGTCCTTTGTTTGTATGATAGCTGTCACTTGCTTTATTTGGGACTCCGGGTTTTCCAGAAAGTCAGGGATTTCGCCGGTTTGGGTCGTAGTTTGTATGGGGGTTTGGGTTCCTAGTATGGGTGAGTTGTGCCGCGCGCGGCTGACATTTGTCGGCGCTTGAAATTCGGAAACGCCCGTGGCGAGCAAAGTTTGGGTGAGTCCTCCTGCCGGCTGCGGCTGACATGGCGGGGATTGAACCTTCCTGCACTGCGGAACTTGAAATCATCCTCTTCAATCCCATCCCCCCCGCTCCCACTGCCGCCCGCCGCCCGCCCCTCCAGCATCGTTGTTGTTGTCGTTATCAGCATCCTGCTCTTCTCATCTCCTTCCCCCCACCTCAGCACCCTCACCACCCCGCATTACTGCCATTCAACCTCCCAACAGCATCGTTGTTGTTGTTGGCACCCCCCTCCTCTCGTCTACTTCCCGCCGTCCTGTGGCCGCCGTTTACTGCTGGCAGGCCCACCACGCGTGCACCATTGGAATCGTTTCCTTATCATTTCCCGCCATCCCACCGCCCAGGTGCTGCTCCTCCCACCCCCTTTTCCTCGCGCCTCCCTTATCGTCAGCCACCTCGCTTCTACCGTCAGCCACCTCCTAGGACTTCCCTCCCGTCCTACCTCATCGGGCACGTTGTCAGCCACTCGCTGACACTTATATAAACCGTCCATTTCCTCCCGATTATCGCCCACAGTCCTTCATCCTGTTCTCTCGCCCTCGTCCTTCCCGCCCACGTACCACCTTCACCACTGCGTCGCTGCTGACTCGGGCGTCGTCGCCGCCCACACGCCAACACTATCGTTGGCTGCACACCATCCTATGTCTTTTCTGCTTGATCTTACCGCTTACTCTTGCATCTAAGCCCCCGCCCGCGATCCGGACACATCGCGGGCATGCACACGATTTCCCTCAGACATCATCGCTCCCACTACTCGTGTTGTGATGCCGCTGGCGACGCCTCCTCCCCCTGGTTGGAGCTTATGCGTCCACAGCGCCTCGGCTGCACACCGTCGTGCGTTCCCTACCTCACCTTATCGTTCATTCTTGCGTGCTAACCCAACCCACGACGCAGATACATGACCTTTACTTCTTCATTGCATTCCATTCCCAGTCAGCCTCTATCTACATCATTCCCATGTCATGATGACGCACCCAGGATTCCAATATCGCTTGCTGGATTGCTCTCACCTGCCTATAAAACGCCCGCCGCCTCCCCGCTGCTCCATCCTTACTTCGCTTGCTCTCTCCTCCTCGTCTTTCCCCCCCAGTTTTCTCTTCATTCGATCATCTCTGCAATCATTTGCTTTCTCTCATCTGACATCTCCTTGTTGCCTGCTATGCATTCCACCGCATTACTCCAAGATGATGATTTACATGTCCTTCGCGAACTCTCTGTTCACGTGACAGCAGTTGGTCTCGTCGTGGATTGTGCCAAATGTGGCAGCTCTGTACCGTTGACCATATGCCAGTCGGACCGTCGTGGCAACAAGGGCAAGCCCATGGCAAGAGTAAGTGACGCGCAATGTCCTCTCCTTGTCGCTCAAGCCCACTCACTTCCACACAGCATTTTTTCTGTGACTTTTTCAGATGGTTTCCCAAACTACGGGATTTTCCTCACATCCTCGCCATCATCCCTCCATCGATACCCTCTCTGGACCCATCAGTATCATCATTGTCGCAATTGACTGTCCCTCCCAAGCCTACCAAGAGTAAGCAGCCACGCAAGCAGGGTCAACCCTGCACTGGACCTTTCTGCAAGCGACGGGGCGCGCTCAAGTGTGCGCGGGCGATGTGCCTCAAACATTGCCAAGAAGTTCCCTTGGCCTCCTGCGCTTTTCATTCGCATGGCGGTCCTGAGGAGCATGACGTTGATGAAGATAACCACGAGACGTCTGATGCTCCCCTTTCTTTTGTCGAACTACAAGGTCCTCCGGCTCCCTCCGATCCTGGTCTCCATGACCTCCACGCTGCGTTGGAGGTTGCGTTGACCCAGCGTGGTATACCGCTACCCACATCCAACGCAGATCAACTCCCTTCGCTCCATTCTATCCTGCATGGACCTTTCACATTGCAAGCTCACACACCCAACGCTATCCCCTCCGTTCCTTCCGCTACTAGTACAGATGCACCTTCGCTGACAGGGTTGCAGGTCCCCGCTGCCACCGTTTCATTGGACTCTCCCCCCATCGCACCAGTGCAGGGGATGTTAGCTCGCCCACCGCCACCGCCACCACCCGTGGCGCCCTGTGGACCTACAGCTCGACAACCTCGCATCACCCAGCAACTAGACAAGTTGTGGATGTCTGACCTTACCATGCGAGCGCAGAATGAAGTTGAGGCTCAGAGGGTGGCCGAACGCCGACGTGAGATGGAGAAGCAATCGCGGCAGCGATTTTGTTTGCACTGGTTCACTCAAGTGCGTTCGCCAAGTCCCCTACAGTACTGATGCACTTACACACAATTTGCGCTGGACAGGACGATGTTCCGGCTCAAAGCCAATGGATATCCAATTGTCCATATTACCCACAATACCGCTTATCGGATGATCCAGAGCTCCTCGCGTCGTTGAACATCGATCGCATCGAAATCCTCGATATGGACTCGCAGCGCTGGATAGGCGCACCTTTGAACTTTGACTTCACGCTGAAGACTGACTGCCATCTATTCATTCGTCGTCTCGGTGTCATCCGATGCCATGATTTTGATACGCTACTGGCACAATCCAAGCAGCAATCTCGTCCTGGTCATCTGCGCCACAACATGAAAGGCGAGCGGGATGCTGTGCGCGCCAAGCTAAGTGCGAAGCATTCAGTGTTTTCGGAGGAAAGCGACCGTGACTCCGATATTGAAATCATTTCAGTACGCAAACGCGTGCGTGAGGGGAGCATCGAAATCAATGATCGCACTCCAACACGTGTCCGCCTCGACCCCCGCATTCTATCCTTGTCCCCTTCGTCATCATGCTTCTCACCACCATCAACCTCGTCGCAGCTTCCCCCATCCCCTCAGCCAGGCTCTGCTCTATTGACGCCTGTAGTACCTTCCCTCTCCGGCAACTTCTCGTCTCCCCCGCCACCCGCGCTTGATACTACGCCGCCAATCACACAGGTTCAAGTACCCACCTATGGTCCCAATGGGCGTGACGTCTGGCCCGCTGGTATGTACACAGTGGACATGTCTGCGGGCTTCCGACAGATGCAAGATAAGCGTCTGCGAGGGATGTATCTGCAAGCCTCGCTCTTTTGCCACATCTTTGGCGTGCCTTTTATCAAAGGGACTTACCAGGATAATCTCCGCGCTTGGTGAAACACAAATCCTGATATTTTGTTGCAGTTTGAGAAGGCTGGCCGCACGCAAGACGGCTTATGGGCACGTTATTTAGCAGCACAGAGAGCAGCGCTGGGCGAGCACAGCAAAAAGTCGAGCAGTCCCAGCAAGCTGAAAGGGCCCTAGATACTTTTACTACCATGCTATCAGTTCTTGCAATGTTAGGCTTTGTTATGTTATATTCTTGACAATCGTCATATTGTGTGGCACACCGTCTGTCTCCTTCCACTGCTCGACCAAGTTCCAAGTTCGCAACAGCTCACATCACCAATGAACTCCGAGCCTCGCATGGCACACAGTGCGAATCGCGCATCGCCAAGCCTGGCGGGCTGTCCCCGCGCGCTTTCTGTCCTGTCACTGACGGGCTCGGAACCTAGCAGATCACGCAGACTGGCAGGCAGTCTGCGTGCACTTTCTGTCCTGTCATTAACAGAATCCGAGGATGACACAGCAAGACCGGCCGACCGTCTCCGCACGCTTTCTGTCCTCTCGCTGACAAACTCTGAACACCATGCTCGCTCGATGTCAATCTTATCGTTGACGGACTCTGAACCTGACAACACTGCAGCTGCAGATCGGGCACCCACTCCCCCTGCGCAGCCTATTGTCCAACGGGGAAGTCGTGGCTGCGTTCGTTCACGCGGAGACTCATTGGATAATCCCATCACCGTGGAGGATGTTCGGATCTGGCCCCGCGACTTTCATGTCTGTGACATCGTTCAATTTTTCCGCCTCTCTCGCTTGCCATATCGACAACAGAAGATGTCGCAACTCTTTGTCGACTTTTTCGGGGTTCCCTTTAGTCCTCTGACCTTTTATCGCACACGAAGGATTTGGGAGCACACGAAAGACAAGAAACTTTGCACGCTGTTTGTCGATTACGGCCGATCAGATAAGGCGATGTGGCCGATGTTCATGCAAATGGCCAGAGTTGCTCTAAGAAGATAGCATACGGAGTACATCATTGCCCATCCTATTGTCCTACACTTGTATTTTCTTCTCGCTATGTACCCCAGGTTTCATTAGTAAATTTGTAGTGACGCCATTTCATATCTCATTGTCCTCCACTTGTCTTTTCTTCTCGCTATGTAGCCCAGGTTTCGTTAGTAGATTTGTAGCAACATCATTGTATTATGTATGTCTACTGTGACTCAGAGCAACCAACCGTTCGCGTCTTCCAAGTGGTTCATCCACCCATCCAGCCGGTTCCAATTCATGAACGATTTTTCCATGTTAGCTGTATCGGATGCCAACTTCAATGGTGATGAAATGAACATGCAGTACGTCCACCTGCCTTCGTTTGATTGTTTGCTTGACACAGCGGGTACTTTAGCATACCCCACTGAAGAAACCCGTGCTGAGTTGAGCCAGCTTGCATGGGTTCCACGCCAGGTCAGTAATCTGGCTTAGCACCACCTCTGGGCACAGTACGAAACTTTTGCAGATTATATCCCCGCGAGCCAACAAGCCCGTTATGGGTATCATACAGGAAACGCTGTGCGGTATCCGTAAATTTACCCTGCAAGACACATTCATGGACTGGAATCAGTCCAAAACATCCTTCTCTGGGTCCCCGATTGGGATGGCAATGTTCCGACTCCTGCGATCATCAAGCCAAAACCTCTTTGGACAGGGAAGCAAATCCTGAACATGGTCATTCCCCAGGGTATCAATATTCACCACGCGCCTGAGCCGAAATCGTCGAATCCTGTGTTCGACGACGGCATGATGATCGACAATGGCGAAATTCTGTTCGGGATCGTGGACAAAAAGACCGTCGGAGCAACGCAGGTGGTCTGATTCACGTAGTCTTCCGTGAGAAGGGTCCAGAGGCCACGCGATCAGTATTCACGGGGATTCAGATGGTTGTCAACTTCTGGCTATTCCACAACGGTTTTAGTATCGGCGTCAGTGATACAATCACTGAACCCAAGGTCATGACTTACATCACCCAGCGTATCGGGGAGAAAGAGCAGCAGGTCGCGGAGATCATCGATGAAGCTTACCACGACCGGCTCAAGCCCATGCCAGGGATGATTATCTGAGAGTCATTCGATAGTACCGTGCGGAACCCGCTTGGAGATATCATTCATTTCATCTACGACGAAGATGGTATGGACGGCGCGTTCATCGAGCGGGAGAAGATCGACACGTTCGCGATGTCAGACAAGGAGTTCGAGCACAACTACCGGGTGGACGTGACAGATAACACTACGCCGGTGTTGCTAGCAAAAACGTGAGGCTCGGTGTGCCTCGTCTGAAGGAGATCATCAGCCATGGGATATGTTGAGGCTGCGAAAAGCAGACATGGCAATCGTGTAGCAAAGCTAGGTAGATACAGGCTGTGTAAGTACAGGTGGATGGTAAGGTCTTTTGCCCCGTGTGCGGAGCGTAGCAAGTGTGACTCGGTTCCGACGCAAGATCATCTCGTCTAGAAAAAAAGCATACTTGGTCGGAGTCATCTCCCGACAGATGTTATGGAATGCGCCGAACCATACGTTCGTCTGCTCTGCAATAGATGAGTTGAAATAGTATTTGCCATCGTCATCAAGTAACTCGGGATAAGCACGCATGTTGCACTTCTCCTGGCAGAGGGTGTCCGTGGCCTTGTGCTTGGTACGATGGTGAAATGCATCAACACACATCCCCATGTCTTCGAAGAATGTGAGATGGCGATTCTGAACCTCTCTGAGGGCGTTGCAATTGGAGTCATAAATAAGATGTTGGGGTTTGCGTGCGCGAGCAAGGGAATAAAGCTGTTCAATCATGACCAGGACATTGGAGATGGCTTCATGGTGGTACATCGTACTCCGTCCATTGATGATACCGCAAGGGCGGACCACAAGCTGTTCATTGTTCGTGCGGCACCGGCGAAAGATGGCCTTGACCTTGGGCAGCTCAGCTCCACTGCGAGCAGACCGGGAGGATGGCGAATTGAGATCCAAGACACCAGTAGAGGATGTTTTGAGCGTCCGGACAGCACGCACGGAGTTTGTGCGTGCATGACACTCAAACCACTCCTCACCGTCATAGCTGTCATGATGATCATCGGGCACCGGTTGGGTCACAAGGGCGTCATCGAGACAGGCAAGCTTCTGCCGCTGCCCCCTGCTCTTTGAACTGTGGAGGCCATCCAAATAGATCATCTCCATTTTCGAATGGAGTGGATCGTCGCACGACTTGGCTGTCGTCTTGCCATCAGTGGTCACTGGGCATTCACAGCCATCAACGGCGCATATCAGCTCATGCGCGTGATGGCCAGGATCCAGTGAGCAGAAGCGGTGGCGGTTGCTAGCCAAAGGATTCTTGCAGTATGGGACAGCGCAACATGGTCGGCCGACGGTCACGCCATCAGTCACAACGACTTCTGTTCTGGACATTGTGCCATCGGGGGATGTAAAAATGCGCACACAACCGTCACAGGCATGTGGAAGCTCTTCCTGGCCAAACACGACTATGCGTTCTGTGCGCGCACACATTGCAGCGGAGAAGCGATCTTGCTGTTGACCATCATGGGAGACGACGAGTTGTGTGTTGCAGGTCTGAGCATCCTCGAGTAGCGCTAAGATGGTAAAACCATCCCAGACTTGCTCCGTGGTGAGCGTGGTGCCGAACTGCCAATCGACATCGCGTGACGTGGGACGTCGCGCCTGGGCAATATCATACAGGCGTGCGCAGTTCGTCGCTGAGACACTACTAACAGTCAGCAAAAAAAAAAAAACGGCTGCAAACACCACTGACGCGACCTGCATCAAGTCCATCCACTGCATGGCTAGTTCACGTTGGACGAATTGGTGTTCACCAACTTGGATGAAAGGGGGGACCCCAGAATAGTATGTGCGCACACCTGCCTGTACGCTGTAGTTGTTGTGATAGTTGGTGTGACATACTACACAATGTGGCTGGTCAACAACTAGACATGGCGAGGAGGGAGTAGAAGACTGACAACGGCACTTGAGATGCACTGACCACGCAGGGTGGGCACCATCGGCAAGGGTAAAAGCGATCACAGCACGCTGTTCTTCTTTCTTGAGGAGGGAACCTTTCTTCCACGAGGGGCATTCAGGATTGGTGCAAGTCTTGACGGGAGGATAAAAGGTGCGTCGTGCTGTAGAGCGTGAACATTGGGGTGGGGGACGGCGGGAATAGCCAACTTACTGATTCCGTGAGGATGACCGTACTGTCGGAATGTATCCTCCTCGAGCACATCAGCCTCCTCGGGCGGTGGGAGGCTCCATACGACGTCACCAACGACAGACCAGAGAATTGCAACGGCATCCATCGGAACGCCCAGAAATGCGGCAAGAAACGCGGTGATCGAAGGAGGAAGGACTTCAGGCGCGGCGAGGACGGAAATAGAATGAGGCTGAGGCTGGAGAATATCGTCTTTGAGGCGATGGGCACATCGAAGGAAGGTGAGAAGAGTCGAAAATGGGAGGGAGGCAAGGGCGGGGTGGTGCTGAATGGCGGCTAGTAATGAGTGAATAGTATGCATGCCCGCGATGCGTCTGGATCGCGGGCGGGGGCTAGGATGCAGGAGTGGGCGGTGAGATCAAGCAGAAAAGACACAGGATGGTGTGGGGCCGACGATGGTGCTGAGGACGCACGGGGAACGAGGGGGAGGAGGTGTCAGCAGCGGCGTCACGATATGAATAGCGGGGAGGGTGGCGTGTGGGCGGCGACGACGCCCGAGTCAGCAGCGACGCAGTGGTGAAGGTGGTACGTGGGCGGGAAGGACGAGGGCGAGAGAACAGGATGAAGGACTGTGGGCGATAATCGGGAGGAAACGGACGGTTTATATAAGTGTCAGCGAGTGGCTGACAACGTGCCCGATGAGGTAGGACGGGAGGGCAGTCCTAGGAGGTGGCTGACGGTAGAAGCGAGGTGGCTGATGATAAGGGAGGCGCGAGGAAAAGGGGGCGGGAGGAGCAGCACCTGGGCGGTGGGATGGCGGGAAATGATAAGGAAACGATTCCAATGGTGCGCGCGTGGTGGGCCTGGCGGCCAGCAGTAAACGGCGGCCACAGGACGGCGGGAAGTAGACGAGAGGAGGGGGGTGCCAACAACGACGACGATGCTGTTGGGAGGTTGAATGGCAGTAACGAGGGGTGCTGAGGGTGCTGAGGTGGGGGGAAGGAGATGAGAAGAGCAGGATGCCGATAACGACAACGACGACGATGCTGGAGGGGCGGGTGGTGGGCGGCGGTGGGAGCGGGGGGGATGGGATCGAAGAGGATGATTTCAAGCTCCGCAGTGCAGGAAGGTTCAATCCCCACCATGTCAGCCGCGGCCGGCAGGAGGACTCACCCAAACTTTGCTCGCCACGGGCATTTCTGAATTTCAGGCGCCGACAAATGTCAGCCGTGTGTGGCACAACCCACCCATACTGGCACCCAAACCCACCCAGACAAACTACGACCCAAACCGGCCATTTCAGGGACACCCTCTACACTGTGGGTAGTAAAGGCAGTTAAATACAGCGTAAAATTCAGTGTACTCTGCTAGGGAATTTCAATGCATAATTGTAATGAATGTCTAGGATACAGTAATGCATTTCAGTGATTTCATGCTGAACATTCAGTGCGAAAATGCACTGATCCAGCATTTACCCCCTCTGAATTTCATTGCATTTTTGTAGTGAATTTTAGTGATCAATAGTGCAAAATTACTATATCATGGAGTCAGATTGTACCAAGAACAGGAATCGAACACAGAACTTCAGGCAAATATGGAAAGTACGGCAGAGAGGTTATCCATTAGACTAGATTGCCTTGACAGAATAGTGGCATCATCAGGTATATAGCCACATAATTGACATTTAGACACAGTGAAATTCAGTGGTTCACTGAAATTCAATAGCTGGGGGAGGATTCAGTGAATCAATGAAATTAATTACATCAATATTCAGTGGGTTTTCCACTGAATTTTCGTCAACCATTGTATAATACACTGAAAAGAACTGTGTTTACTATTCACAGTGTCTAATAGTAAGAGGTGGTTGACATTCGGGTCCTCTGCGGGACAACCAGCACCGAAGCGTGCGCCTTTTAGGGAGCACTGCATCTACTACCGACGGGTAGACGGTTACATTCAATCTTTGCACCAGCATCGTCGACACATCCCGCCTCCCTTTCTTATTTGAATGCAGGACAACCCTCACGGAAAGCGACAATCATACATATCGACTTTTCAACTGGTCCCCCTTTTGGCCGGCGTTTGACCTGCTTAGTACCACAGAGCACCAAGTTTCAGCAGTAACATCTAGCATGTTATGCCAGAGAGAACAAACGATCGCGGTGAATGCTCGGCGCGTACCACGATTGTCAACGTCCGCGATACGACAGATTCGGTCTCTTCCCCGAAGGCATGCATTTGTCAATCAGACGTACATTCTATTTTTGTTTGCGTCGAGAAACCATTTGTGTCAAATGCGTATTTCAGTGACGCGGTCGGCAAAATGTGTTTTATCGACATGCCTCGTGCTTGTTGACCAAAGGAACATTCTTGTGTCTCCACGCTCACTCGAACCTCTCTATCGCAACTTTGTGTGTGATTAGCAACATTTATCGTATCTATTTGAACATGCGACATATAAAGCGATTCATATGGAGCATTCCGTCAGGTATACGCAAAGTAATCTGTTTCTGCCGTGTCAACCGTACGAATATCGGTTGCCGGGTGCGTGTCACGTTCATAATTGGCACGCCCCATTAATTGTGATCCTGTCTTGGCATAGGAATGGGTGTGGCAATGGTGCGCGCTGATTAAGTTACGCTCCAATGCTGTCACGCACCATCTCCACCAACAGTCTATTCATTGGCTTGCCCTGTGAGTGTATAAAATGTACTCGAGTCAACCGATTGACGGATTCAACTCGCCGCAATGAGGAAGTAAGTCACAGAGATGATGATTGGGGGTTAATATTGAACGAGGTGACGATGTATGAAGTCCGAGCTATTCAGGGTCCATTACAATCACCATCCTTGCCTATCCACTCGAAAGCAGACACACGACTCACAAACACGTTTCATGAATACACTACACAACACGCCCGCGCCATTATTCGTACACTCGCCTTCGCGGAAAAAAATGGGGTCGACTGCTTTTACTGAACCTTTTGCAACTTCCAGACCTGGTTTTGGCCCTCCCAACGACCCCACAATTCAACTGGCGTTCCTTCTGTCGAGTCCCCATGGTTGGAGAGGTCGACGGAATAGTTGGTGTCGCTCGCCGGCAAGAGTCTGCCCAATCACCAACCGCATCGCGAACGTCCAATACAACAGCACAAAACCGAAATGACAGCATCACGCCGATTGCAGGAGAAGTTCCCAAGAGAGAAAGAGAAAACGGAAGGGAAAACAATGGTCAACGCGACATGCAACGTAAAAAAAAAGGACGAGGCGTCCAAGCCAACTCACCTCACCCCACTGTCCACTCCCTGCTCGTCCTCGACGCGCCACGAATATGGCGACCCGG
>JBBPQV010000550.1:0-18713 GCA_038092675.1 Boletus rufocinnamomeus
ACACCCCCCGCGTTCCCTGCAAAACATGGATCAACAACGAGGACAAGGGATGGGACAGGGGCTGACTTTCGAAAATCACCAGAACCTGTCACATAACTAAACCCTATTGCACAAATACAGCACCGCCCAGGATGCTCGGCTATGCATTCGAGGCGATAGGCACCATCCATATGTATCAAGTTGGTTGAAATGCTGCCGTCGGGATGGACAGAATGAATGGCCGGTCCCTCATCATGCCATCGGTGATGACACACTTGCTACCTGTCTGCACGACCAGCATGGATATGATTGCTGCACGGGGCAGACTTTGGCAGGATGGTGACCACACGATGGACTTGTTGTCCCGATCGCACGTGCGGGCTAGCTCGGCCGCCTCCTCTGTCACTGTGCCGAGGACAGGATGGTGGATTTGCCCGGGACGCCAGTCGAGGGTCTCCCCAAGGCGCCAAGATCGGCACGGGAGCAACAGACATGGGGATCCCGTTTTCTCCAGGCACTCGAAACATGCCATGATCTGGAACCGGTAGCATTGACCACAGTCGACGCAGCCCTGCAGAAGGGGAATGACAGAGAGGGCAAGTAAACGAGTCACAGCGGAGGAAAGGACGCACGTCGTGGATGGTGCCGTGCTTGATCAATAGGTCCCTGTAGTTCTAATTTTCCGCACGAGCGTCGAGTCAGTGGCTTGACGCGCGTGCAGGGAATGAAAAAGCACGCACTTGGCGCGCATATCAGTGCTTGAAGTTTGGCTACTCACCGGGTTGGACGAAAGTCACATGTGAAGGTCATCTAATCCGATATCATACTCGAAAAACTTGGAGAAATCATGGGTGGGTTGAAGTCGATCGCTCAGGATGTTGGCATTGGGGTCTGAATATTCCCAGTGAAAAATTGGTTCTTGGTGCTCACACCATCCGAGAACCAGTCTTCACTGGCTCTGAACCGCGAATGATCTGGCAAACAAGGAGGTTGTCGAATGGTATGCACCATAATTGCGAGAGCTTGTCTGGACAGTACAACCGCTCATTGAGCAGTGAGCACGGCAGGAGACGAATGGGACCCGACTCGAGCTATCCATCGTGGTGGTAGAAGAGAAGAGACTCGTCGCGTGGCACTGACTACATCTGCGACAAGATTCAAGCTCAAGTCCAAAAGGTGCCTCATCGCACATGAATGAACAAGACAGTACCGGACGGTCAGATCTTCAGACCTGGTCCAGACCGCATCGTACTAGTACTACTAGAATATTCAAGAAATAAGGGAACAAGCAACAAGAAAAAAGTGAACATCTATCCTGTCCGATACAAGCACCAGAAGCCGCGTACGACGCCCAGACTGCCCATCTCTCTAAGCCGCACTCCCTTCTTCACCATCAATCTGCATCTTTTGTCGTTCCTCCGGATCTAACCAGCTATCCTCGACCGTCGCCTTCACCCTCCGTACGTACTCTTTCATGTTTTCTCTATACAATTGGGCGGCTTCTGCGTTCGCAGGGCTGTTTGGATTCGGATCGTGTAATAGACTCTGGATAGACGTGAGGATCGCGGCGACGTCATATGTAGGCGACCATCGATTTTGGAGAATGTCGAGACAGAGCTCGCCATTGGCATACACGTTTGGATGGAACATGCGAGATAGGAACTTGACGGTAGGTGGTTTGTTGGGGTAGGATTCGTCAAAGGTCAGCAGGAGCTTGAACGTGCCGTCCTCAAATGGCGTATCGGCTGGTCCAAGGGTGGGATGGGATGTGTTAACTGGAGCAGCATCAAGGGGGGACGAAAACTTGCCTGGACCGAAGATCACCGCATTCCATACCATGATATTATCGGGACATGGGCTTCCTGAGACGCCACTGGGCGGGTCGCTCGACAATCGTTTCAAGTCGCGAATGAGGCGTCGTCTGCAGTTTGTGGACTAATATCCGAGTTGTTGATTTGAGTTAGGGCGTGGTGGAGTAAAAGACGCACCATGATTGGTATGTATATGTAACGGGGTGTTACACGCGAGAGGGATAATACAAAAGTCCAATGGTACACAGTGGGTAGACAAGATCAAGAACGCTGTTCACAGGGCGCCACTTTGCCCCAAGTAGCTGCATTTGTCAGCCACGCAGACCCTAACCCCAAACTGGGGGTTCCCCATAACGTTCTGGATTCACATTCATCTGCCCAAGGCGATAATTCATAGATCCTCCGGCTTGTTCAACAGTCTTCCTTCCATCCCACCCTCGACCATCACTACTTGGCCAGTAACGTGACCAGAAATTGTCGATGAGGACAATGCCACGATCTGATTCGCAATGTCCAACGGTGTCGCAACTTTCTTGAGAGGAGTCCTACGAGCATGGCGTTGAGGAGCTGCCTTGCAATATAGAAATTGATTGCCACTCACGTAGCAAGAGCGCGGTAGACCACGTTAGGGTCTGCCAGAGCGCTCTCCGCCATGGGAGTTCTCACCCAACCCGGAGCAACCGTGTTCACTCTGCCTTTTGGCGCGATCTTCACGATCTCGTTCTTCAACGACATGGTCAAACCATACATCATTGCTGGAAGGACATCCGACGGTTAGATAGGCACAACATAATATAGACAAACATTCACCGCTCTTCGTGACGGCGTAGTCAGCATGCCCTGCCTCGCCGTATTTACCAGCCGTGCTTCCAATCAACACTATCGCTGCTTTTTCCTTCACCTCCGGGGTTGCGTCTCTCAACCGTTTCAAATATTCACGGCAGACCAAGAAAGACGAGGTGAGGTTGGTCGAGATGGTATGGTTCCATCGCTGAAGGGTCAAGTCTGCCACCGGGACGTCCTCCGTGGGCCAAATCCCGTGGTTCACGATGAGGACTTGCACAGGACCTGCGTGCGCGATGGCCGTGAACATGTTCGCGACGGATGTTTCATCGGAGAGATCGGCTTGAACAGCTTGTACATTGGCATAGGCGTTCGAGAGACCCCCCAACGGCCCGTATTGGGTGTTGTAGTGGGCAGTCACCTCGGCGCCAAGCGCTGTCAGATTTCACTGCTCAGACGGCATGATGAAGCGCACCGGCACAACGTGGACTTACAGGCGTAAAGTCTAGCGGTCTCCAAACCGATCCCTCCGCTTGCACCTGTCGATCCATGTGTCGTTCAGCTTGATCGGGTACGACAGACATAGCTATCGGCTGTACTGTACCTGTAACAAGAACGTGTACGTCCTTGAGTCCAAAGTCCATGTTTTGTTTGAAATGCAGAGTGCTGTGGGGGTGGTCGTACGTGGTGAAAACGACTCGACGCTATCAGTCAGGCTTGACGTGGCTTGGGGCGTGCACAAAGATAGCTCTCAGGCTAGACCATCACCTGCCAGTGAGTCTGGGAAACTCGTGGTCATTGACTAGGTTTCAGCCAAGGTTTCAGCATGCCTGGGAAGTGTTGCTCACTGGGGAAATGACACGGTGTTGGTTTGAAAGCGAACCTTATTATTGAGACCGTTGGTGATGATAAAATCAGAAGTTTCCCCGTATGAGTACACCCTTTTAAGATTGGCTATGTTGGCATCGCCTGGGGAAGAAGTCAGCGTCTTGATTAGGGTACCGAATGCAACCATATTGCAAGTCCCCCTCACTGGCTCACTCGCTAGCTCGTCGGTGGCGAGAACAGATGGGCCTCCGCCTCCACTGGCGTTGGACACCCGACCAGGCTCGTGGGAATCACGTGTATATCCGTATATATAGAGGCATTTTTTGTACGAGTGGGCGTCTTTTGCTTGCTTCTTCATCTGAGGAGACGGTATGGACGCGTTTTCTTCCATTGTAGACACTTCAGCAACGTCGTTGTACATTTCGCTGCTGTCCATCGTGTTCAACCCCACTGCATGGAACATCATCGCCCGTAATGGTAGGACAAACCCCACGAATCCCTCTCGACCCGACCACTGAACCTCGGAGTAGAACACACGAACAAGACAATCACCCACATCTTTGGTGGTAACGCACGTCATGGCTGTTACTTTCTCGCCGTGTTGATATTCTCGTTTGGGATTTTGCGTGATCACTTGTACGTTTTTCCCTCTTGTCATTTCTAAATCTCACTCGACATGATGCTGGCATAGGTACCAGCGCGCGTTGAACGACCAGCCTCGCGTGCCTTTGCTTCCAGAGCCTTATGCGACCATGGTTCCCATCATCATGTTTGCGATCGGTCAAATCTTTGTCCTGACCTCTACCTACGTGTTGGGGATCACGGGGACGTTCCTCGGGGATTATTTTGGGATCTTGATGGATCATCTCGTCGAAGGATTCCCCTTTAATGTTGTGAGGGACCCCATGTACGTCGGAAGCACCCTGTGTTTCGCTGCAACTGCTCTCTGGTAAGCCAGTTTCTCCTACGTTGCTTCTCAAAGTTAAATTCGTGTTTTGCAGGTATGAACGCCCAGCTGGTTTGTTGATCACGTTATACGTGTATATTGTATATATCGTAGCCTTGCGCTTTGAGGGGTATGTCGTCCATGTACCTCGCCTCAACGCCAGTCACCAACACACTCGTAGGCCCTTTACCGATATGATCTATTCCAAACGCACAGCGAAAAAGGAGTGATTCTTCGGGACCTGTTATATCACTTTACAATGACGTGTCCATTGGGGTTGCTTTCCGAGTTAGAATACCCTAGTAGATATTCTTTCCGCGACTCTACCACTTTCTGTGGACATCACTGGTATACGGACAAAATGACGAATGAATGGATATGACTTCTACTGACCCCGGTCTGGGATGTTCAGGCACGGCCATCGTCTTGGGGTTTCCTACTCCCACCAATCAACCCCACTTCTTCACTGTCATCGGCATCACCGTCCCTGAATACGACTGTCCCATCGTCGATATTATATTCCGCTTCCTCGAAGCGCGTTTTGAATGGGATATGAGCTGTCTTGGAAGCAAGGTGAGGGTAGTATTGCCTGTATGAAAAGTAGGCGACGCCGAGGCCGAGCGCAGACCCGGCGAGCACGTCTTCCCAATGATCTGTCATATCGACACGGAAATAAGAGAGAAACAGAACAACATGGTGTAAAACGTACGTCGATAATCCATCGTACGCGAGAGCGCCACCCAGGAAGCGACTCCGAGGGGTACGAGCGATAGCCACACCTTGCCCTGCATAGGAATGAAGGTTATTCAGCGTTCCATCTATCTTGCTCGGATTTGAATACTCACAGCATATCCACGGGTATTAAACAGGTGCAGCTTGCCAGCAAGGTAAAACGCGAGGAATCCAAGTCCAGCAAAGGATACTTTTGAGCGCTCTAGGTTAGTCGCGCCTCCGGGATTACAAGGTAGACGGACTTACGGCTACAATGACCGCTTGGGAAGCTACGCCAGCCATCATCGAGGATGTGTTTTGACGTCTGCGTGCAGATATCGACCGTTGACAGGCCCCACAGTGGATCCTCAGAACCGGCCAAAGGTTGGCAGCGGGCGATAACGTCTATCGGAATGAGCACAGGTCTCCAGGAGCAATCTATCCGAGCACGGTGAACCCACCAGGACGGGGACGACCAACGGCGACCTTGACGATTTGTGTAATGGAGCCGGCGATGGCGATTGACGACAACACTGAATAGCGAGCGACGTCAAAAAGACATTAGGCCAGGTGAGAGAGGAAAAGAACGCACGACCGAGAGTGCTATGGTGGAGATCCCACCATGATCGTATAAACAGCAAATTGATAACGATGTGCGCGCCTAGGGGGAGTGTGCAGCCGAGGAGCCAAAGGGCATTTGTCTGAGGCATCCTTATGAGAGTGTAATGTGACAGGAACGACGGTATGACGCACGCTAACACGTTGATCGACTGCATAGCTAGAATGAAATGAATGAAAGGGTCCCTGATGAATACGAAGCATTGACTTGAAAAACCTGACTCACGGGTACTGCAAACTGCCATTACATGTCAGGCTCGACGATGATGCGATCATGAAATGAAGGAGACTCACGAGGGATCCGTGAGCGAAAAGTGTCTCTTGAACCCAGTGACATGATGGCTGATGTAGTACAAGATCTGCCTGCCGACTCATCATCGACGCCGTTCGCTGCAATTCATGAACGAGACTGTGCGTACCACAAGACGATCGTGACGATCCTGAAAATTGCGCGGCAGGCCAAGAGTCAGAGGCGTGAAACCATCTCACCGCCCTCGAGCGCGCCGGTTCACTCACCAATCTGGGGCATAGGAAACGATGACTTGACGAAGACTGGGGCCTTTGCGGAATCGATTCATTGTGGGTCTGTTGTGGGAAGAAGAGGAGAGGCTCGAACCGAGCTCGCGTAGCTCGAACCCCGGGTTAATATCATACGTATATTCTTGACAGCTAGCCGGCATCATTGAAATATTGACACGTTCGCATGTCAACGTGTGCGACTTGGATGCGAATAGTACCTAACACAGCCGCAATACTTTGTCCGATTACGCCTGCTTGGGCTGCTTTCGGTATGCTGAGCACTCCTTGAAGTGGTGTACAGGTTTGCTGGTACATATTATTAGCTCTTCGGCACCCACGAAGCCCGGACAAAAACGGCTAGGCTACATGAGGCTTGGCATCGCTGGCATCGACGGCTCACTGGCAGAATAGCCTCATTTGTGTCACTATCTCCAGTGGGGAACAAGAAGGACATCCGGAAGAATCGCCCGGTAATGACTTTTGACACACTTGTCTCCCGAATCGGGTGCCTCAGTGGGTGCCAGTGAGCATCGATCCCGGTTAAATATTCATCCTTGGAGCCTCAAGAGTCAAGGCCTCATATACATACTCGGGGATATCACAATCATCGTAAGAATTGGAATTGGCCAATGTCCGTGTTCAGCATCCCAGTCATCCCGTTACAGACCTGGCACTGCCGGCTGGTGAGTATGTCGACAGTTAGCGAGACATGCAAATATTTTTCACTCTGGTAGGGAAGGCCCGACAGTTACGGACGGACGGACGGTCATAGAAAATGACGTCGGTAAGTATCGCCCATCATTATGGATAGTTAACTCGTTCGATGAACGCTAGAGGTGTCAGTCTTTTCACACCTTGGTGTAGAATGTGCGATCATTTGATCGCCTCAGCGTTGCGTTCAAGGAGTCTGCTTCACTGGTTTACGAAGGGCCATAAACATTTCCTGTGATGGACCAAAGTCAAGTGTATCTTGGCCATTGTCCCTCAGGCAAGTCCTCCACGAAAGTCGTTGTTATCTGCTCACGTCACAGTCCCACTTGCACAGAAAGGCGCGTACGTACACGCTCAACCCGCGTTCATAGAGAAACAGTCTCGTCTTCCGTTCTCACCCTAGGTATGACCATGTATAGTAAGTAGTCTTATCTTTTGTTCTCACTCTAGTCCGAGTCCTCTCGGATCTCGAGAAACATCAGGTGATATAGATCAGTCTTGCTTTTTTTATCTATATGACGACACTATGTGGATGGTATCGAAGGTTCCATTTGCCACGATTATTTACTTATGAAGTCAAATCCCTTCGGCTCTTCAGTTTGTCCAGGAAAACCCACGGAGTTGAGATGAGGTTCAGATCGAGGACGTGAATAACGATGGCTTGATTGCAAATCCCCAGGGGTATACAATAATGTGCGTACACAAAGAAGACTACGCGCAGTGGTTATAATCGAGGTACAAACTAAGCACATAATAAGGCATAAATTGAGAAGTGAATCCAGCTAGGGAAAGATAGTTAAGGGTGCCAGCCCACAGTGATGAATTAGTCTATCCTAAGTGGAGAGCTCGTTATAACGAGCGATGCGCAAATGCTGACTGGGAGGAACGAACTGCTCCTCCGAGCCATGGGGTGCACCTCCGAGTAAAATTGCGACTCTCTTCATGGCAAGCAGCTGTGTACGGTGGCAGTCAAGAAAAAAGCAGAGCAATAAAGTTCAACCAGAGACATACATTGTGCGCAGCATTGCTGTGATCGTAGAGGCCGCCGAAGAATGCAGGAGTGGTGTCCTTTCCTATATTTTTCTTCAAGAGGTGGGGCCCACCGGGATGTTTGTCAAAGAAGTCGCTGACGTCATGGATATACCCCGCGATGCAGATCAACGCCCGAGATTCTGCCTGACGCTGGTCTGGGAAGCAAATTACTAGGAGCAGTGCAAAAAGTCCGATTAAACTCTTACAGTCTTTCCAAGTGATGACTGGCAAATCCGGCTTCTCAGATGGCCAGGAGAGTGCCTCTTGTTTCTGGTGGAGGCGCCTGAGTTGGACAGTCAACTCACCTTTCTGTACTTCGTTGTCCGAAAACGTCTATAGATGTACATGTTGATGTGATTCTGCAGAAGCAATAACCGTAACTCACGTTGAGGTGTGTCGCGAGGCCGAGCTTTTCGCATGACCACAGGAACCATTTGGTCGGATCGTACTGATACCACTTGTAGCCATTGCGATAATCCATGGGAAATTGGTGATGGAAGTTGTGGTAGCCTTCGCCCATTGTGATGACCGCTGTAAGCACAGAATCTCTCGGTGTGAGTTTGTGATCGTAGGGTTTATCTCCGAGCCAATGGCACAGCGAATTGACACAAAAAGTGGACTAAACAATGGTCAGATTTGTGTTCTGGAAGTGTCTGAGAGGAGAATACTGACGTGCTGTGCGAACACGAGACGAACCAAACCCGTCCACACGAACCCACCTTCCCAATCTCCCCATCCATACCCTGCCACAGTGGTGGGTACGACGACCGTCATGATGAAGGCAAGGAAGAGATAGTATCTGTGCTGCCATATGACAACCGGATTCGATCGCAAGTCGCTGACATCCGCGGGACCGGGCTTTCGCCTGGGCTTGAAGATCATCCACCCAATGTGAGAGTAAAGTAGGCCTCTATGGGCATCGTAGGGATCAAGGTCTGTGTCGGTGTATCGATGGTGGGCGCGGTGGCCCCGAGCCCACCACACGATGGAATCTTCGACGGCCGCGGCGCCGAGAATAGCAAGAATGTACTCCAATGTCCTAGTTGCCTTATAGGCACGATGTGTCCATAGACGGTGATACCCAGCAGTTATACCTTGAAATATTCTCTGTTGGCACTAGCTCTCCACACCGATGAAAGAAACGTACCGAGACCGGTGAGGTGATAGTAAACCACAAACCAGATAGCGGTCTTCAGCCGCAGGGATGTATGCCAAGCACCAATGAGGCCAAGTGTTGGTGGAACGACTAAGATAAAGACGTGTACCCAATGTAGTTCTCTGTACCAGTTTTTCCAAGTAACTGGTGGAAGCGCTTCTTGATGCTTGAGAGTATATGACACGAAATTATCGGGAATGGCTTCGGCAGGTATGTCGTCGGGGTTTTCTATGAAACGGGGTTCATGCGACTTGGCCGCCATCGGAGGCGTTACAAACGAGAAGGGAGTCAGGCGCGTTTGTTCTGGTCTACGTAGGATAAACTTATATTATTTTATAAAGGACACGGGCATAGTACCCGCTCACCAATATGCACGAAAGAAGGATGATCCTTTGTCGGCCTACCCTGCCGAGATGGCGCGATACGGTGACTGCACCAAGCTATAGCCAGAGACTTCAAAGGGGAATGATCGGAACTTTGAACTTAACAAATAGAATGTGATGCAGCCGAAGTTCGAACGCAGTTATTATGAGTCCTTCGTTACAAGATGACGCGACTTTCGGCAGAGTGTGCCTGGATTCCACATGACGGAGCCCTGGGAATGTTTAGACTTATTTGGCATGTGGCAATAGCTTTGGTCCAGCATTATTCCTACACTCACCGTGGTGATGTGACGCTTACCATCTCCCTCCACAAATTGTCCCTTGTGTGGACCATGTCGCCTTCGATGCTAAACTGACGCATCGTGATAGCACCGATCCCAATGCTCGCTCCATCGGTCAGCCAGGTATGGCCCCCTCCTCACCCACATCCTAGCAGAACGCGAAAGATATGCTGGGATGGCGCAAAGCCCTCCTGCCGTAGCTGCGCCCGTCGTGCGATGCCGACCGACCCCTGCGTCTACAACGCCGTCCCAAGGCGGAGAGGCCCAGACAAGACCCCCGGGCACGCCAGCGCATGGCACGCGATGCTCGTCAGGAGCGTGATGGCACACGCAGTCGCACCACGTCCCTGCCTCCACAACCTCAGTTCCGTCCACTCCCCACATCAAAGACCTCTGGAATGTTGGAAGCTGCACTGCCCACCGATAGGCAGTGGCACGGGTAAATCCACCCGCTGTTTACCCGTACCCTTCGCTGCCGGATTCATGAATCTACACCCGCGGGTCTTGATTCCATCACCCAAACAGAGCGCAAAACCTGCTCTTCGCTTTTCATAAGTTTAGGAAAAGAACCTACCTATCTAGTACCAGCGTGCAAGGACTCAGTACTATACGTTATACATATGTGCATATACCCAACGGCGACGAGTCCGTAGGAAGGATATCCACCGGAATCTTCTGGCACGAAGAAAGATGTGACGGTGTGGATGATACCACACCGCATTACTTTCCAGCGCACGTCTTGTAAAAGACAAGCCCGCACAGCGCGACAGAGTAGCCTAGTAACCATCATTCAACGAGTGAACGTGAGAATCAATATTGGTAAAACTCATATCAAAAATCTGCAGCGGCGTGATGGGCGCACCGAACAGAACTACAGAACCAGCAATAAGATGAATATCATTATGAATAATGCGCGTTAAAAACTTCCGTCATTCCGATGAACTTGAAGGAACCGACCTTCAACACGCCCGCGAGTGTCAATACTAGGCCACTGCCGGCACACACCAAGAAGACGGTAGCAATGTTGAGCAAGAACACCGCCAAGGCGTTAGGGATATGGACCTTATCCCGCCAGCGGCGATCGCATAGGATGGTGCGAGACCCTCTGTAAAGGGAATGACGAGCCTGAGGAGATTAATGGCAGCGCAGACCGGTGCATGATAGTGCAGATAAACGAGAGGACCTCGATCATGACCAGACGAGACGTCTCGAACTGGATCCGTTCCAGCGTCAATCACAGCGCGTCAGAGGATCAGAGCAGCGATGTACGGCAATGGCGGCGGCTTGCGTCAAAAATCCAGCAAGGTGAAAGTGAAGCTCTCCGTGGAAGGCGAGGGCAACACCTGATGAGATCATGAATACGATCATGGCTAGACGGCGATTGGGTTCCTTTATCCGGCTAACCCACGAGATGAGAAGGACCGCGTGCGCATGAACACCACCTGAGATATGTGGACGTTTTTGACGTCATCCAGCAGGTTAGTAGTACGCTGAAGCACTCTTGTGCCAATACCCTATCTCATAAACATGTCAGAAGGCGACAACAAAGGAAGGAAATAGAGACTGACGGCAGAAGTGAGATGTCGAGTGGCAAGAAAGACAAGATAGCGGAATACATAGGTGCTGTACACGCGATTGTTGTATAGGACGATAGCGGCGGCAGGGATTTTGGCACGCTGCGGTTTGGATGGGGTCGTAGCAGGCGTTGGGAGTGATGTAGATGTCTGGTCACGGTCGAGTGGTCGTTGCTCAGTTTCGGGACTGAGGGGAACGGACTCTTGACGCTGCGAGGCTTCGGCAGTGCGGAGATCTTTCAAAGTGTTCAGGCACCGGACTGAGCCTTCTTTGGACTCGCCGTAGGGGATGTCCGGGGACTGTCCAGCACCACTGGCAGGCAGGGACGGCTGGGTATCTTGGAGTGTCGTCGTTGAACCGTCGCATGGCTTGTTCACTTTACCACTGCCCTTCGTGCGTATCAGGCGTTCCGTGGGTATCGTGATTTTGGGTAGTCTCCCCAAACCAGACCTAAAATTATTCGGGATCAGAAGATAATCGTTTAGATTTGGGGTATCATGGGTATCATGGGTATCTTGTCAGCGCCAGGCTGACCAACATCGGTATAGACAGTGATAAGAGGCTCCGAGTCTGGCTGGCTGGTTATCTCGAGGTCCACAACTGACATTCCTCCGCAGTATGGAGTGTCAGGCCGGATCGTCATTGGATCAACTCGATCGTCCATTGTAACCTGTGCGAACTTGCCATCTTGCCGGAGCTTTGTGACATATATACTGGTGTTCAGAGTCAGGTGGGAACACCCTACAGCAACCCTACAGCGCAAGTTCCGACCAAGCTGCACAGCCGTAACTCTGAGTCCGCCTGACCAGGGAAACCAAAAACCAGATAATACTATTAATAACATACATAAGACCTCGAGAAGAAAAATACATATCCAAACATTCAGCCCCACCCGCGTTCAAAGAGAGAGAGAAAATAAATAACAATAGTCGAATTCACCAAGGGTATAATCCTGTTTCTTGCTTCATGGCGCCGCATACCACCACAACGTGGTGACACCAACAGGGAACGTGTACGTCGCCTAAACGTTTCCCCGAATCAGTAAGTACAGGACTCGCGTCACGCACACGCCGCTATGCTCACCTGCATACCCCTAAATTCGATGGTCGCCGTCACAGGCTGCGGATTCCACGTCGTGGACGCACTGTCGTCCCTACCCACCGAGCGGCTCAACATGTTAACCTGGCTCGAGCGCAGAAGAAGACGTACCAGTTCAACACGACGATACTATATCTGTTCCAGTCGGCCGAAGAAACTCGACCCGTGACATATGCACCGACGACAAGTGCCCAATTGAGGCTTCCTCCGACACTCACCCCTATTCGCTGGCCCCATGGTCCCCCACTGTCACGTGGCAAGATAGCCTTGGAAGCCTGAGCCATGGCGTAGAATTCTTGGTTCACGCTCCAGGTCCCACCGCTGTTGATCTGGACGACGCCTCGGCATCCGCCGCCACAGCTGTTGGACCCAGGGAGCTCAGGACTGCCGGTACCATCAAGTGCGAGATTCCACATTAGTCCTGTTGAGGACCCATAGTTGATACTGCCGATGAAGCTAAAGGACGCTTTTGTTCAATCAGCGAGAAATTTTCTACTGTTACTAGACCCACAGGTTGTCCATATACCACTTGTGTGCATATCAGTCTATATTCACACCGGACGCTTTGGAGAACGTACCTTGATATCAGACCACCAATCGGAGCCGATAGTGCCTGAACACTCTGTGAAGAACACTTCCTAAGGACAATTTCAAAATGAATATCGTAATGAGTTGATTCCTATTATACCTTGCTGGGGTACTGAGAGGTGAATGCCGCTTGCTCACTCACACTGCCCTGATAGCAGTGGAAAGAGACACCATCAAACGCGCTCCCTGCTTGCTGCATCTGGAACATAGCGAGTCAGTAACAGATTCCAACCGCACGTCAATCTCATCACGAACGAGTTGAACAGGGTAATTCGCGGCATCAGACCAGTTGTGTTCATATCCGATGATCTTCGTGTTCGAGAAGCCATCCGAATCCATCAGGCTGCGCAACGCGATCCCGATTTGTGCTTCTACGGACACCGGCATGCTACATGAAGGGTATGTTGGATTGCTGTTTTCAGGCTCGTTCTGCCGGAGATGCGCCAATTAACCGTCACGTTCGTGTATGTCGGTCAATGGCGTCTCACCTGAATTGTGATGGCGTAGACAGGGATCCCTTCGCTCAAGAAGCCTTGAAGACTCTTCAAGAGGTAATTCGCCACTTTGACATACAGTTGACGAAAGCATCAAGCGAATCGGTTCAAGATACCCACTAATTGAGATATACGCTGTATTCAAAGAACCACCGTTCATGGTTCCGCTCTTCAACCACCCAGGCTAATCAGGATGAGAAGTCGTATCATGTGATCATAGCACGCATACACTCACGGGAGACCAGGGAACGACGTGGACTCTCAACTCTTGGTTGATCGACAAGATATCTCTGAGGGTCGAAAACACGTAGCTTGGCGCAGCACCGATGTTGAAATTGATGAGGTTAACGTCTCCACTGGTGTCGTCATAGCTATATGCTGTCCAGAATGTATGTCAACAACGTGCTCGTGGTGAAAGAGCGAGCCATACTGTTTGCTGAGAAGTCCGTGGCCCCGAGAGGAACCCGAATGTACGAGAACCCGGCAGAGTTGGAGCCATCAGTGACTAGACATTCAGAATGATCAGTGAGTCTAGTACGCGTGCCTTGGATGCATGCTCACTGTTGAAAAGATAATCCAGCAATTGCCAGTAGCTGGTTGGGTTCTTGGACTAGCGAGGCATTGGGTTCAGCCACGTGTTTAACGCGTGGAGGTCTCGTTCTTCGTACCTTGAGAGTGTTCAAAAGTGACGCAGACGAGTCAGCTGTTCCTGATGGTTAATCTCCGTCGCGGCTTCGTAGATAGAATGATCACCCACTCAACGCAGCACCAAATCCATAGATAGTCTGGTAAACGGCCGAGTCGTCAATGACTATATCCGCACTGCCGATGGCGCCGGGCGTCACGAAATTTATCGGATCCGGAGTGGGCTGGAAGTAAGTGAAGAGCTTCTGCTTGTCCCATGTCGTTTGCCACTTGACGAAAGAAAGGATCCAGATGTGAGTAAAAGGCGTGAGCGGCGACGGGTGTCCTCGACACATACAATGTCATATATCTGTTGGGAAGCCACTGTGCCCAGGGTTCCGAGCAAAATGACTGTTGACGCCAAGCGCATCGTCGCCCCTCAGTCAGTGACTCAGTAAGGAGGAAATTAAGGGAATGAAAGACGTACGTGGTAGGCTTGGGGGCCATTAAATGCCAAAATCGATGTAAAGCGATTCAGATGGAATTTGCTCTTTCGGGACGGAAAGACACAACCACGCGTGCCCCATGAACGGACTTGGGTGAACCACGAAGCACACAGGAAGCACAGTGGTAGCAAACTTGAGGGTGACACGCGAAGTACTCAATGGCGCACGGACTATAATTGTCCTCTTTGTCCACCTCGCAACGCGGTGCCACCAGCTGGTAAGGATCGCTAACGGATCGATATGGATATCCACCAATACCGTACCGTCGGCTCAGGAATACCCGGCATGTGGAATGCGGCTGGACAGAATGCAGCAACGTGGCCCGATCGCTTGGAAAGAGAATGCAGAAGAAAGGTATTCAACCTGAATGAACCAGAAAAGGTGAAAGAGTTAAATGCATGACAAGTTGACGGAGCCGCACTTACCAACCGTATCCGAGGAGAGCTCCTCTGATGGGTAATAAAATGCCTAAAGAGAAAGAGTAAACGGTCACTGAGTTGAAGTCCATTGACAACGCGTGGCCCGACGGGGGATGATTCAGAGGCGCCGCTTGACTCGCAGCTGTGTACAGCACCGACTCACCACGTGCCACCTGACCCCGCGGAGACACGAGACTAGTACGGAATGGAAACGCGACAAACGCGGAACCAAAGTGGTGCATAGCTACGGGTCTCGTCAGCTTCGACGGCTGGACAGACCTGGGTGAACAGCGCCACCAATAATCTACGTAGACATACCATCAAGTAGAGCTCCGCGACAATAGCTCGCATCCGAACTGCGGACTCGGCCCGGAAGTAGCATACAAAAGTTAAACTGCACCCTCTACTATATCAGGTACACTAATACCCTAAGCATACTAGCTCGGAGGTATTTGTGCCTAGCTCAAGCAAAAATACATGTGATACGTATTCACTTGTCTATCAGAAAAAGCCGAACAAGTCCTCCTGTGGTTTCTGGGTAGTGGTTGGGGTTGCGAGGCTTTCCAGAGGGGAGGTAACATGACTCCCGTCGGGTGGCGACAGGCTCCCCAAGCCACCAAAGGCACTCTCTATACTACTATTTCCCTCGCCGCTTACCCCACTCGCACTCATTCCTCCAAAGATTGATACTAAATCGTCCAGCGGATTTGTCGAAGCCCCAGACAGGAAATTTGCCGCAGCAGGCGAGGAAGGTAGAATCTGTGTCGCTGCGAGACCAGAGGGTTGCCCTTCCTGCGTCGGAGCGTCATCGAAATCGAGCAGGTTTTCCGCCTGTTGGCCAGCCACGACCGTCTGCAGAGCTTTCTGCGCAGTGAAGCGATCGTCTGATAGCCTACATGCTACACTCAGCGGAGAACTCGACATGCAAAGGAAACAACCCACTCTAATCCCTTGCGTTGAACCGAGTCCGCACTTATCCGGCCATGACCGATAAATGTTTCAGCTGGTTTGTGGTAAACGCTAGCTAAACTTGAGACCTCTCCCAAGAGTTCTTCTAATAACGCTGGTGGCACCGTCGTTCGCGGAATCGATATCGGAGGTCTATGCGCCAGAACGACGGCCTGCAAGTCGCAGATGTCCATCAGATCAATCCCGCAAATACCGTTTAGAAAGCCGTACTTTCGCTGCACCGGGATCAGTGGACAACAACCTCCAGTAGATATACGCTCGGTCGCGCACGTCGGGTGAGTCACAGTCTTTCGTTGCTGTAACCAGCACCCGTTGCACTACTCCCTGTGATGAGTCAGGCTTCTTCAAGAAGAGTTTGACAACTGCTGTCAAAGTTTGCAGTTGCACCTAAATAAGCACCTCAGTAATGGTTCTCATCACCGGCTCGCAGGCCATGCACACCTGATACGACTCCTCGGTGAACGTGTCCACAAATGTACCCAAGAGTTCATCTGCGTTATCGATTTTTTCCGCATACTCCCCTATGATCCATACCAGCGATGCTTTCGCTTCTGGTTCATCCAGTTCCTCAAGATTGGCACACAGTGTTGGTATGACGCCCTCGTAGGTCGAAGGGTAGTTCCGGAAGATATCCTATGTGGTTCTCGTTAGAAATTGTAAATCATTCACCCCGTAGACCGTACACACCTTCATCACCACCACAGCTTCCTGCACAACGTAGCTCACGCGGGTTCCGATGAGGTCTAACAGTACGTTGACGCATCGTTCAGCAGCACTCTCGATGCTAATGGCAGTTTGCCCTATTGCTTTGATGCTCTTCCGTACGAAATCGACGTCAACTTCCGAAGCATACCTGTCAAGACAAATCTCGACATTTGGGAAGTAGCAGCCGAGAGAGTACTGACTCCTTTAGTTCGCTCAAGAGCGCATCAACGTTGTTGTCGTTCGCCAGTCGCACCATGATGTCCAGCTTCTCGACCTTGACGTAGAGCGGATCATTGTACTTGCAGAAAAAGACTCTCATCTCATTGGAGAGCAAGTCTGACTGTTTTTGGAGCAGAAGGTTGATGTTACGCAGCGCAACCCATTGAACTTCTGGAGGGGATGACAAGAGGGTAACTAATGGCGGTGCCATCTTGCGGACCAGCTGCTTTGAGAGTTCCCCTCGTCGTATGCTACGCATGTGTATCATAATCACCTGAGTAACATATGTCAGAGTGACGGATGTAATTTTAATGAACGCACTTTGACAGCCGCGAGTACAACACTTCCGTTAACGTGCTGGAGTTGAGGGACAACACGTTCACAAATGTGTTCGCTCTCTTTGTCATCTTGGGCAGTATAACGTGACAGGGCGTTTAGGATTGCAACACGACCCCATTCTGAGCATTCATTTAGTGCGATCAATAGTTTGTTCAGGACTGTTGACGTGATAGCAAAGATAGCTGGGTCGGAGGATGAGAGTGGCGAAGGACTTGAAGTGGCGATTGTATGGATATCCGTCAAAGCTGCGACAGAGTTCGCGACGACCTACGCGGCTGTCAGCACGGATCCATACTCGAAACGAACAGAACTCACCATGGGGTTGCTGTCCGAAACCATCTCGTGCAGCTGTTCCAGGAAACCATTGTCGATGACCAGCTCGGGTTTGAGATCATACAGTTTAGCGACACAGAGTGCGGCTGTCTTGCGAACGTAGGGATTCTCGTCCTTGAGGGCACGTTGTAGTGGATCACATAGATAGTCGATGATCTTCTCCGCGCGCAAACACCCCATCGTTCGGATGGAGAGAGCCCGAACGAGTGGGTTAGGATCTTCGGAATCCTTGACGAACGTGTTCACGGCCAATATGACGAGCTCGGGTTGGGTCTTTGCATAGTTCATGAGGTACAGGTACACGAGTTTCTTCTGTTCGAGGTCGTCTGTCTGCATGTTTTTGAGGACATCGGGAAAGAGACCAGACACGTCTGCCCGAAATGTCAGTTGTCATGTAGGATATCCAAGATAGATTGTCGCACCTTTGCCGACGGTCATGGATGCTATGACTCTCTTGATTGCATCCTTGCGTTTATCGCGGTACTCGCTGTTGAGATCGACGCTGAGCTCATAGTTTTCGCCTTTGCGCGGTGCTCGTATGCTCATGGACGTTGGCGTGCCTGTGATTTACAGAGGTAGTGCAACTTTCAGGGTGACCGTCGGCGCTGGGTACGAATACAATGGCGTCGCTGTCGTGATTGTCTGGATGTCGACGTTCGGTGCCGCCGATAGTGGTGGTATGTAACGGAACAGCTGCCGACCCCGCACCGCGGGGTGTCAACTCCATGTCACCGCTTCAACCACTGGCAGTCCCTCGTACTAGAGAGCGGCGACCGTTCTCCATCGCTTCTTTTCTCAATGTCGAACGCGAATCTGGACGAAAACGATCGTAAAATGTAATTATGTTCGCAGCCATGATGGATCTTATGATTCATCGTACGTCGCCATCAAGGTTCCACCTTTCAGGACCTCACCCGTTCATGGGACATCAGAGACCCCACGTCTATCTCTATCCGACGTGATACTTCCCTGTGGACTCCGACAGTCTAACCAACTCGTACATGTCGCTGGACGCTTGCTGGCCAAGGAAATATCGCTCCATCCCCGAGAGGCCCGCCAGGCGACCTTCTCGATCACGATGAGTAA
>JBBPQV010000551.1:0-18699 GCA_038092675.1 Boletus rufocinnamomeus
CTTGGCTTCGAGGAAACGATCAAGGGTATCATCCAAGGGCTGGATGGGCGTCGGAAATTAGCCATCCAGGCTGTCGACGAGGGAAAAAGCCTTGAAGTTGGCGGCTGGGATTGGCAACGCAGAAGACGGACCATACTTTGCTCTGCAACGATTCGAGAGGACGTCCAGAAATTGGCGGGAACAACGCTGGTGAACCCTATCATGATCAAAGCGTTTGATACCGAGAAAGAGCAACTTTCACATCAACAAAATGTTTCTTCGCTGGCTTCGTCGTCTGAAAACTTCACTCCACCCGCTCAACTTGCCCAGAAGTACGTCGTTGTACCACTAAAGCAACGACTAGTCGCACTCGTTGCCCTCCTACGTTCCATCCTTGCACAAAATCAATCAAGGAAATGTTCGAAAATCATCGTGTTCCTTAGCTGCACAGATTCTGTCGATTTTCACTGGCGACTACTGGGTGGCTCGCAAATGGGAGATGGAGAATCTGAACCAGGGGACTCTGATACCGATGGTGAAAAGTCCGATGGTAATGAACTCTCCTCTGGCGATGAAGGTCCTAAGAAGGGCGAAAAAGTATCAGTGCAATCTCCCCTTCTCCCTGACACCCATATCTATCGGCTTCACGGTTCCCTCCCTACACCAATTCGTCTTGCATCCCTTCGCGGCTTCTCGTCTACGACGTCCGGTAAGGGTAAACAACCTTCTGCGTCTTCCTCTGTCCTCCTCTGTACATCTGTTGCCTCTCGAGGCCTCGACTTGCCACTCGTGCGTGCCGTCATCCAGTATGACCTTCCCACTGAAGGCGGAGCAACCGAGTACGTGCACCGAGTTGGACGTACTGCACGTGCAGGCAAGGGAGGCGAAGCATGGAGTATAGTCGCACCGAGCGAATCTGAGTGGGTAAAGTGGGTGGAAGGGAGGATGCGAGGGGATCCGGTCAATAAATCAGACGAAGACCAGAAGGCAAATGTCTCGCTCGAGGGAACGAGCGTTGAGGGCGTGTTGGCCAAGGGTTTCGGAGGCAAGAACTCCGAGTACGAAGCCCGTGCGACCGATGTACAGCTCTCGTTCGAGCGGTGGGTGTTACGAAGGAAAGAAGTGAGCATCCATTTTTCTCTGCCATGTTCCCTCTCTCACGCGGACAATTTAGCACTCGGAACTTGCACGAAAAGCCTTCCTCTCTCATATGAGGGCCTATTCCACGCACCCAACAGACGAAAAACATATGTTCCATGTCCGCAATTTGCACATTGGACATCTGGCAAAAGCCTTTGCGCTTCGAGAAGCACCTAAAAACATCACCGACGGCGGTAAGAAAGGCAACCACTCCAAGGCGACCAAACCCAAGCCTGTTAAATCCGCTCGCTCAGCTAGCGGTCAGAAACCACGCAACATGGACGTATCTGAACGTACGGGCGACGCGGAAAGACGAATGACCGAGGTCGTTCGTGCGCAGGGTCGAATGTCGAAGAAGGGTGGGAAGATGATAAGTAGTGGGACAGACGAGTTTCAGATCGCATCTGGTGCCTTTCTGGAGAAGCTCGTACAGGGTCATTGACTATAGTTTCCATTACCCGCCTCAGGATTGCACACGACAATGAAATGATGGAATTATGCGGTGCAGAACCCACACGTCACATGCTGAACTTTTCAAGCGGGTCGAGGTAGCCTGCCACATCAAGAATTGCGGATTGCTCCTGGGAAACGTCGTCGTCCTGCGGGTCCCCTCGGAAGGTGCGTCTCAGAGGGGCATACCCAATAATTTGGGTTGTCGGATCTCTCCGGGTGCTTCGACGCTTCGCATTCAGAAATAACATCGAGAGGCTCAATCTTGTTCCGCGGCGCGCAAAGTCCTCTTGCGGGACGTTGGCACTCGAGTTGGCTGTTCGGATGAGCCTGACGCCACAACAACGTCATTTAATTGTAACCTTCGGTTCAAACCCGATGAGCAAGGTTTCAGTCGAGAACAGTCTTTTTGAGAAAGTCTTCAACGAGGCTCATGCCGATGTGCAGATGTGCAGATCGAGCTGCAGGAACGTACAAAGTTGATGCCTTTTCCCCCGCCAGGGCATGTATCCCCTAGCTGTTGCATAAGCTCCAGGCTGCTCGACATGAAGTATGTCCGAAATGGTTACTGCACCTCAACTCGACGGCCCGGTGGACCCCAAGGGAAGCGATTGTCCGAGCGAGAAGCTCAATTGCCAGATGGGGGCAAGTCAACACTTCTACGCAGTGTTACAGCATTAGTGCTGTCAAATCGATCATAGTAGCCGTTCTCATGAGCCTCATGTTCGTGGTAGCTCTCACCACAGCATCACAGAACCAGGTCGCCACAGAAATAGACTCTGTTGACCACCCCGCGTTGCATAACTACGGTATTTTTTTCATTGGCCCCCAAAACCTTACCTGCCACCTTGCTTCTTTCACGCGTGTAAGCAAGTGCTGTGTATGTAGCATGAAAGTCACGCATAGGTCGCACAGAAATAGCTTTGTTTACCCTGGTTCTTCTAGTGCCAGAAGATATGCTCTCCGCGTTTGGATTAGTCGGTTTTGGTGGGAAGATGCTTGGGCCGGCTGCTGTAGGGAGGGTTGTAAGGACGAGATAAACTAGTGCATATCCATATCTTACCTTGGGCTACACTCTTTCGATGTATATAACTGCCACATACGCTCTTCATACTACACCATGATCACCATGATCAAACACTACGCTTTCGAACTGATCAAAGGTAGATCTGGGGTTTGTCTGGGGTTGACGTAAAAGTACTCGAGTCTGATTACCATTCCCGGAAACCCGAAGCATCATCCCGGCTAACTCCTTAACTTGACACGCTGCCTAGCACACGCTCGACAATGACTTCGTTGAACTATGTCGAGTCCCCGAACAGTAATCTGGTGGGATCCTGTTCTTGCAATCTCCGTTCATGTGCTGACTCGCGTCTAGATCTGTTGTATCTGCCAGTAAGTTGCAACCTGCAATGACGGAGTCATTCAATCTCAGATTCACATCCTCGACGTGCACCAGCGCTCCGTTCACGAACCCAACCACCACCACGTCATGCATGCATACCTTCTGTCATGACTGTATCGTGGAAGCAGTCAGACATTCACCACATTGTCCGATTGATCGCTCTGCCCTTTCACTGGAGGATTTGGCACCGGCGAATCCCATCGTGAAACACGTCTGTCTTACGTTCTTCTTTCCATAACCGTTCCGTATTCTGACGGGTACACGTGTCCAGCTCGTGGACGAACTCACTGTAGAATGTCCTCTGCGGACCGTCGGTTGTCCGCACACATGCCAACGGCAGTTGTTAGAATCTCACATGAAGGACTCGTGTCAATATGTCACGGTGCCATGTTCTGAAGAGGGTTGCGACCAGACCATCTTGAGAAAGGATTCTGGGAAGCATGCAGACGTATGTGCCCATCGCTCAACTGAATGCGACGGATGCGGTATCTCTGTCAAGTATTCCGATTTAACCGTGGGTCGCATTCCCTTTCTTTCCAAGTCGGTCGCTTGAGCGTTTTTTTGTTTTTGTTTTTGGTAAGTCAGGATCATTATTCGGAATGTTCCTCAAAGACCGCAACGTGCTCCTTTTGCGCGTCTGAAATTCCGAGATCCAAGTTGCAAGATCATGTTGCTGCGTGTTCGGAAGTCGTCGTTCCTTGCCCACATGCTGATAATGGCTGTTCCTGGATCGGTCCGCGTCACGAGCTATCAGAGCTTCACATCCTCTCGTGTTCGTATGAATCGATAAAGGGCTTCTTCGCTGTACACGGCGCCCGAGTCTCGAGCCTCTCCGCGGAGAACATTGCTCTCAAACAAAGGGTTCAAGCATTGGAAGGAATCATGCACGTCATGCAACGCGAGATACAGTCATTCAAAATCATTTTAGGCCCTTGGTATCGTTCCGATGTGCAAAGAACAAGCCGTGCAGACGCTCGTCGCATTCACGTTCCCGAGGACAGCAATCTCCACGGTTTCGCTGGACCCTCGCTTTCCAGGACCGTTGGCCAGCGTGCTCAGGTACCCACAGCTCCTGATCCATTCGATACCACCGATGCCGAGCAGGACGCTTTCGCTTCATTTTTCCCCCCTGCTGATGTCATTTACGATAACCACAGTCATGTGCATGCTCGCACGTCAGGTAGCCTGCTCGATCTTCAGTCACACCCTGGACAGCGCTCATTGCCACTCACGCCTGTTGCACCCCTGAACCTGAGCACGTCCATCGAGGGTTCCCTCGTTGGTCTGCGAGACTCTGTAGCCACGGTGGCTGCATCCGTTGATTCCCTCGCACGACGTAATGATATTGCGCTTACCAATGAGAACATGCGTATCAATGAAGAACTCGGATCGCTAAAATATGCAGTTCACGGCATTCGTCTCCAGGTATGTCTCCTGCTCCACCGAGCATTTTTAGAAATACATTCTTCATCCTCGATAAGCGGGGTTCTTTGTCTTTTCATTTCCCTTTCTACGTTTCCACGGTGGACCTGTTTACACTCGCTTATCTGGTCTTGTCCGGACCGTCCCTCAACAGCTACATCGTCTCATGATGGATAGGAACGCTCAAGTCACAGGACGTCCGGGTGAACCAGGATCAACAACGACCGTACCTGTACCGATACCTGTGCCTGCACCACCACTCACTCAGCCGATTTTTCACCCTCCAATCATGACACCGCCCTTTCCTCCACCACATGGGACGAAGCTCTAGTTCATAGATAAGCGGTCCGGCGTGTGTCAGCGAGGTCGCCCCGTCATATCGTCACGTACATAATAATGAAGACGACAAACGCCACGGACTATGATTCGGATCGCGGGAAGCGTTCCCGCCGGTGCGAGTCGCCATGCGTTCACCCGGGCCGCTAGGGTGGGCATCCTTTTCCAAACGCAGATCCAAACTTTTTTTTCCAAGTTGCCCAACAAGACATGACCACGAGACGGACTTGCCGCTGTATTCTTTTTTTTTTCTTTTCTTTTTCTCATGTCATTCGTCGTTTGGTCGGGACTAGAGCATCTCTTTTCGTTTCCCCGTTCACGTATGTGTAGATCTATCTGTCAAGTGGGGGATCTCAATTCAATTGTTTATTTTATGCGGCTAACGTGGACCTCTATGGTATACTCGTGGGGTCAGGAAGTCATTCCTCCTCCTCTCCCTTTTCTCTTTGGCGTGTTACTGTTACTCTGGGTACGAGCCCCGAGATCCCACATGCACACCCCAGATTAGGAGTATCCAAGCATGAACCGAAAACCAAAAAAAAGGTGTCGAATAACTCTGGAGTCGATCAATACAATCATGCAATGAGCGAAAACTTGTCGTCGGGTGGGAACGCGCCATCGCCGACCCATTTTCATTTTCATTTTATTATTGTTATTGTTATTGTTATTATTATTCATGTTCTCCACCGTATTGGCAAAGATCGCGTCTGGTTACGCCCGACGAGAGACCAAAGAAAACCCGTGGCGCGTCGTCCTAGGCCGGCTTTCAAATCGGTCGAGTACTCGGAACCTTCAAGTTACGGTCCTCCGGGCAAAACGGACATGTAACATGCAATGACAGATCCTACATGGGCTGACGCCATCCTACGCCGTCGACCCCGACGCCAGACGGACGCGAACAGCTGAAACAGTTTCGAACGTTCATACTTGCGTCATTAGTACGCTCAGAAACCGCGGATCTGATTCTACCCGGAAGTTGAAAGCATCCGGATCTCTCCCGGAGAACGGCTTCTTGATAGGCCCAACGGCGGTCAACTCCTGTGTCGACCAGGGAAAAAAAGGCTACAAAGTTTTTTCTGTCAAACGTCAGACGCACGGCGCGCCGGCCAACGTTTGAAACACACCACTGGCAGTACCTTATGTACACACGATCGTCAGCTTTTTTTTTTTTTTTTTCAATTCAATTCATTTGGCGAACCGTCCCATGATCCGGTCGTCCTCTTTTCAAATGGAGTCACTGGGGAGCGATTTGAAATCGCACTGTCGCTGAGCGCGAAGAATTCCAGGACAACGTCCCCGAGTCCGCGACAAAAAAAAAAAAGTTGACACACCACACGCGATATCACGCGCCTTATCGACCCTTGTTCTGTCAAATGTCATACATTCAATTCCGAGCTTCTCACCCGCGACGACAGAAAAAAAAAACCAAACAAACAAAATGATACACTCCATCCAACCGCAAAAATACCGGATGCATTACGCTAGGTACATATTAGGACGGGTGAGTAGCTTCTCGAGGATAAGTAGGCCGGCAGTACGAGGAAAAAATGAGACAGAGGGGAAAAACGAGCGTAAAGCCGACGTAAAGATTGGACGTGGATAGGATAAGATATGGCGAAAAAATATGACGAGACCGAATACGAGTCAGCGAGAGGTCCGATAGCACAGAATAACGAATCTCGAGATCAATAGACAAGCAAATATAGCAAGGAGCTCGAGCAGGATTGAGGAAAGAGTGGACGATAAGGAAAGAGCGAACGATAAGACAAGCGCGTCAAACGGACGGCGTGTTAGACCATTTTTAGCACAAACGGGAGAGAAAACCAAACGGAGTAGTACAAAGACGGATATAAACGCCAACGAAGAGTGAATTATTGGCCAAGATGGACATGACAAGAAATGAGATGGATCATGATAATAAAAAGGAGATGATTATAGTACCAGAACATCCACCAGATAATTTGCCCGAAGGAGGCGAAATAATGCATCAGAGATACAATAAATAGCGGGAAAACCGAGTATGACTTGACCAACGAGCAGAATTTTTTCGACTAACCTCAACCAGCTCACGTAAAGGATGCGAATGGTTCTTGCCCGTGACCGGGAGCATAGGTGTACTCGTTCGCAGGCGGTGCATATCTCGATATATTGGTGTGTGGTACACCCATGGTACTCGGCGCTCCTTGGAAGGTCCCTTCCGGCGGGTATTGCAACTGGCTTGATTGCTGTTGCTGGTACGAGGAACTCGGTTGCACAGATCCGGAGCCGGGGACGAAAGGCGGTTCACCGGAGTGTAGAAAGCCAGGTTGCGGTGTGAAACTGCCGTCAGGTGAGTAGTGGTGCTGTTGAAGCGCCGGCTGTACAGAGGATGCCCGAGCCTCAGAGGGAGGTGTGCGGTACGGGCTTGGTGGCTCGAGATGGTTCTGAACATAAATATGAGGAAGACTTCCACGGCGGGCCGCTGCGATCTCGTCGTTTTCTGGGACCTGCGAGAGCTTGAGTGTGTGTGTGTGAGGAATCAATACAAACACACTGGTGGCAGATCGCTTACCGAGCCAAACTCGTAGATACCCTCGCTCCGCAATCCGGACGGCGTAGGCTCTTTGACTTGTCGGATGAGCGGGCTCGTTCCTGGCGAGGCAGTAGAGGCGGGAGAAACGTATCCTCCAATCGCCTCAGACGGGTGCTCCTGCCTTGCAAGTTTGTCCCTGTATGCAAGAGCGGCAGCCGCGTTCAGGCTTGCCTCATTGAGAGAGCCCTGACTTGATCGAGTTGCCATGTTAAGGCCAGATAAACGCATTTCGAGATAACTCCCAGACGCACTATCACCATGTGTACGTCAGGTGCCACCGCTACAAGGAACACGCCGCAATACTCACCAAGAGCCGCGCCTAGTGGATGCATCGCAACCGTGGTCGACCGCCACACAACTGCTCACATCGGAATAAATGGCACTTGAATCGCTTCCAGATATGCTTGCGACAGACCCAAATCTCGACAAAGCGCTGTAGCTGCCCGAGTCCTCCGTATCCTGGTCCGGCTCACGCGATCTAGGGAATGACCAGCGTTGCAAATGGGCAATCTCAGGGGATTGCATGGACACAGGTGGTGACTCAACTTCCCCAGGAGTGGGAGACGCGTTGGAAGGTGACCCTGACGAAGGCTCGCCAAATTGGAACCCTGGGGTTGGGAGAGGGCCGGGAATTGGGGAAGACACTGTGCGAGACGTGATGGCAAAGGGTCGGTTGTCAGAGAATCTGCGCGAGGGAACGGGCTGCGGTTGAAGAGGTGGTCCACTTTCAGGGACGGGAGGGAAGGGTGTTCGCACAGAAGCGAATACGTGTGGTTCTGATGCACGGTGAGAGAGGGTAGGTCGAGGGTGTGGATATCCGTGACTGTTGGTCCGGAGAGGTCCAACGCCAGGTACCATACCAGACGGACGCGTCAGGTTGGCCGGTGTAGAGCCAGCGGGTGAGAGTGGCGACTTGGGCAGATACAGCGCTTCGTTTTTTTCCTTGGCGATGCGAGCGAACGGATGATGCATTAGCCGGAAGAAGTTGACGTCCATAGATTTACGTCGGTCAGGATAGTGGATCGGTGGTTGTGTCATGTTTGCTCCCATGAGCGGCTGTGAGGGCATGACGGTCGGCAAAGAAGGGCGTCGCATGTTGTATAAGTCAGGATCCTGAGCGTTGGAGTCGAGTATGAACGGAGTTCGGACGTGAGGTGGAACATCGACAGGTGTGGTTGCGGAGCCTGGCCAGGCTGAGGGCGGTGATTGAGAGAGGAGCGGAGAGGAGCCAGGGATCTTGAGCACGGGGCTGGTAGACGGCGCCACGGGGGCTGGACACGACGAGATGTCATCTTCCATATGACGTGTAGGCTGTTCTGTGGCCGTTGACGAGTTTGACGAGTCGTTTGGCGAAGCGTCTCGAGAATGCGGAGACCTTTTCACTGATGGGGAAGCAGGTCCCTCTTGGTCGGCGGTCGTGGAAACGCGTTTACGAAGGGCCTTTTCTTTGGCACGCCTGGATGTGGGGCGTCAGAGCAACAGCGAAGAGTGGTACGTTGAAAAGTACCTGTTCTGGAACCAGACCTGAGGAGGGCGCGACGCGAAGGGGTGAGCACGCGTCCGGTGGGGGAGGCGGGAGGGGGGCGTACCTGAACTGCGCGGGGGGACATCTCGAGCTCGGCGGCGAGCTTTTTGCGAAGGACGGCATTGGGCTTTGTGTCTTTGCGGAAGACGTCTTCGAGGACCTTGAGCTGGTGTCGGGAGGTCCTTTTGCGGTGTTTTACTTCGTTGGGGATGTAGGGGAAGAAAGTCCTGAAATCGACAGACGTGGGGTCGACTCCGGGTGGCATCAAGGAAGGAACGCAAGTACTCGGATACCTTGGCTGGGGGAGGACATTTGGGTCCATCTGGTGGTGGGCGGTGTCTGGGTTGATGGTGTCGGCGGGGGAGGGAGGGGAGTGGATTGGATATAAGGAGTGGGATGTGTGAGACGGAAAGGAGGGAGGGGCGGGCGGCTTGGCATCCATCCCAGGGTCCAACTTATAGTACATGTTTACGAGGTCCTCAAGATAAATGGACAACCGACCTTCACACAGACGTCCAAGTGAACCCTGACTTCACGCGAGATCTGGCCCTGGCTGGCTGGGACGGAACTTGCACACCGTCCGAATTTTTATTATCTTGGCAGACGAGCAAGTGGCAGTGAGACGAGTCCTGGCAACGTCGGTGTGAATGGAGGAGGTCCTAATCTAATTCCTCCCCGGCGCCGTTCATTTTATTCGATCGAGGTCGTCCTCGTGAATCTCCTCGTCCACTCGAGGCTGATCGGCCCCTCACGGTACGGCTCGTGGATGATCCCAGCGTGGCCAACGATCACCAAACTATACTTTGCAACACCTTCTCCGGTCTCGCTTCTGCAGTGCTAATTCATTTCGACTTCATCACCATTGCGACCAACATGTGCGCGGAACAGTTTCCGTGGATCTCCTTACGAGACTCTCCCAGCAAAAAAAAAAAGATATTCTGCGCGTGCACACAGCGATTCTCTCCTCCCCTCCCTCGTCCTGGGTTTTCCCCCTCTCTCCTCGGAATTACCTTCCTTACAAGGTACACGTGCAGCGGCACATCCCTTTCCACCTCCGAGCCGTTCCTTGCAAACTCGGCGATGTGCCCATTATGCAATCCCTCCTTATCGTACTCCCCCATCATCATCATCATCAGCGCGCGCTTCCGACTTGGGCCCTCGCCGCGCTTGGAGGATCCAAACCACCGGATGGAGATCATCACACCGCTGTCGTCAACACCGCCATCCCAAAACTCCCTCGGCGCGGCAAGTCGACAGTCAGGCACGGACGGGCCATTGGTCCCCCTCCGCAGCTGTCGTCTCGGTTCGTTTTGTGTTTTGTTTTAGAACATTCCTCATGACCCCTTTTCGTTTACCAATTCGAGACCCCCCGAGCTTCTAGCGCCTGGAAGGCTGGAACTGGGTCCATTTTTTCAGATCTCGGCCGCAGCTCGAATCTTGCACCGCATGGCGACATGGGCTCGAACGCGCTTCTATCGGGGTAACCCGTACGGCGTACACGTCCCCCAAGTTCTCTTCGCTTTACCTTCTCTTCCTACATCACGAGCGCGATATAATGATGGGATGGCTACTAAAAAAAAAGAGACGAAAAAAACGGACGCTTGGCAAGGCCTAACCCTCGAACCCAGGTCCTGTCCGAATCACCGATAGCATCATTCGGGTCACACACGTCGGTCACGTACATTCGACTCATCTCGGACCTCCATCGATCATCTCAGTCCCCATCCAATGATCAAATCATTCCCCTCTCAATGCCCGCGGCCGCGGCATTGTTTCCTTGTCCTCTCTTTCTCTCACTGTTCATAGTAGTAGCCTCCTTTCCCTATTCGTTTAGGCTTCGTTTCCATATCCATTTCGATTTTTCATTCCCCCCCCTCCCTTTTCCTTGTTCGGTTCGCCAGGTTCGCCATCACCTCGGCGGTACGCCCATTTGACCAACTGCCTTTCTCGTCCATCGTCCCTTGATGTCATCGCGGCGATGAGCTACTTTTAACGCGCGCGTTCTTTTGTTGATCACCGCGTCACGTCAACTCTTTGACAACCAACATCCTTGTCGCTTCCCGCGACGCCAACGCCGTGCCTCACGCCCTGTGACGTGTTCCGAATCCGTGGCGTCACCAGACCTCGACAGAGTTTTTCACATACACCGTCTCATCAACATGCACACCACAAACCGAGAAATTGGAATGGTAGCATATTCACGCATAAAAGGCGAGGAGGATTACGAGGCATATGAGCAACTTTGCTAATAATAATCGTGATCGTGATGTATGGAGACCATAATGGTGTATGAAACACAAAACCCTGGGTGCCACAAGAAAATTATGACAGGCGTGAAAAGAAGAGAAAAATGCAATGAGACGTTTGAATGAGATTTCAAGGCAAGTGAGAATGTAAAAAAAAGGAAAACCGGGGGGTGCATGGCAGTCCTCGGAGAGATATTCAATAGAAATGCGGGTCATGTGCAATACGTACTGTGCGGATAGTTTACGATAGTCGGTTGAATGGTTGTGGATGACGAGTCATAGATGCCAATGAAGTTTGAACGGGACGATGCGCATAACGTGGAGTGAGGAAGGTGAAAGGTGACCGGGCGGAAGAGGTGGTAGAGGAATCTCAAGCAAAAAGATATCGTCCCTAGAATATAATGTTATAGTAGCCAACAATGTCCCAAGACGTACAGTCGCAGAAAGAAACTAATGAATCTTTCCTTCCGCAATATCCAAGATCAGGGATTTCTTCCTTTTGTGTTTCGGTGTTCTAGCATGATGATACGTGGTGGGAGCAGAAAGTGCGAGGGGAAAAGAGGACTCAATGTCATGGACTAAGATCCATCGCGACATCGTCATAACGCGGGACGGTGGCTCGACGACCGAGGATTTCGTCCAAGAAGGTATCCGGGACGCTAGCCAATGGTGATGCTGCGAATAGAGACGATCCTGTCGCCTGGGCCTCTGAATACCTTTGCTCCATCGCCAAACATACCCTACGGACGATGGGGTGGGAATGCACCGTCTGGATATCGACGCGTTCGGCCGGGTGGGTCCTCATCATACTCTTGATCAGCTCAAACAGTTCCGGGCTACCTTCTAAGTCCACTTGGCTAAAATCCTCCTGTCTCAGGCGATGCCAGCCATCTCCCCTACAAAAAGGTAACGTTAGCTCACCAAACATTTGCCGAGTTGAGGTCAGAAGGCAGCTTCACTTACTGATCAGGCACGACTATGTTTGCCGCTGTTTCGAGCATCGTCATGCCAAGGCTGGAAAATAAGATATAGCGGATGAAGGACATGTAATGCATGGGCAAACATACCTGAAGATGTCGGCAGCCTTGCCATACGTCCCTTGTAGAACTTCCGGGGCCAGGTACACTTTATCACCTTCCCGTTCAAACCCTCCTAGTGAGACACCCAGTGGGCTTCCACCACTAGCCCGAGGCCACAACGACGCCATTCCAAAATCACCAATCTTGAAGCGACCTTCCTTGGTCAAAAAGATGTTCGCCGGCTTGAGATCCAGGTGGATGACACCTGACTCATGAATGAACCGAAGACCCTGCAAAAAAAACAACGGATGAGTAACATGGCACTACAGGCTAAACCGTATCTGGCAAGGCAAATAATTTTTTTGACATCTCCCACTCACATTACTCAAGTCCGCAAATACTTTCCAAACCCTAGCTTCGTCCAGTCGCAGAAATACCTTGCCATACTCCCACAGGAAGCGCGCAAAGTTTCCCAGCTCACAGAGCTCGGTACGAATGAACAACGTTTCGTCCTCTTCCCAGCTATCGATGTATGCAAGGACATTAGGATGATGACCACCTTCTGCGGCAACAGCCCGGCAGAGGTGTTGCAAGACGTCGACCTCTTCGCGCAGACGCAATCTACCGGGGTAAGAATAAATCGCGGACATTAAAGATAAAATGTGGGCTCGTACCGGTGCCGGGGTCCTTCGAATGGCTTAGACCGTTTGACAGCCCATACGTTGTCTGAAGATGGTCCATTCTTGGATCGAACCTTGAGGACTTTACCGAATTCGCCACTACCAATTTGATCGATCTCCACAAATTCCTTGTCGAAGCGGCCTAGCCTGTCATTCGCCGCGGGTCTGACATATTGGAGTGACGAGACCGGAAGCCGTTGTGAAGCCGAACTAGGTACTTGACGTCGTACGAGTGTTGGCGAATTTAATGTGATCACAGAACTATTTGACGAGGATCGAGAACCAGGTTTCTCCGAAGGTATGTGAAGCTGAGTCGTCGCAGCAGCGGATATATGCGCCGGAACGCGCGGAAGAATGGGCCAATCTAAATTAGATTGCGTGTGCGTCAAAATCCAATTGGTAGATTTAAGTAGACCTAGATGAAGATTACCTTTACTACGCCGCGTTGGAGTTGCAAGGGATGTGTCACTTCCACTTGAGAAGGCTCCACTGCTGCTTCGCCGCATTAGCCAACGCGTCCGCTCGACAGGTCCAGCAGGTCCACATGCCACAGGTGGGCGTCCGAGCCCAAGACCATCGTACTTGTTTGCTTCTTTCCTCGTACTTGGGCTGTTCTCCTCGTCCTCGTCTTCGTCAGACCCTTGCAGATCCGACCCCTTCTTAGCACCGAGTGGGGGAAATGCTGCGGGTAAGCTTTTGCGGGGCCCGTTCTTTATTTTACCGGCGGGCGCCGCTCCGAGGTCCAACCCTCCAAAGTTGAACCCAACTTTGGCAGCCACAGCACTTTGCCAGGGCCTGTTCCCTCCGACATATGCATTCTTGAGCTTCTTGACTGGCGTACCAGGTGGCTTCTTCGACTCCTCGGCCGAAGGTTTACCACCGGATGCAAGCGTCCGAAGGATAAATGCGTCGACATCCACTCCGTCATCCGTTTCCAATTGGTCATCTGAACCACTAATGATAAATGTCGCTGGCCAGCCAGAATTAGGACCAGGCAAGCCCGGTGTGATCAGCTCATCCCCGACATCTGAATTCAGAGAGGATGCAGACGTCGAAATGCGTGGCATAGCTGAGAGCGAAGCGCCCGCACCGTGCGATCCATCCTCGTCATCACTGAAGGCAATGCCTGAATCGCGAGGCTTACATTTCAATGGAAGCAGATTCTTGCCCTTCTTTGATCTGGGGGATGGGGTATCTTCGGTCACGTTGAACACGAATGACGTCTCGGGTGGACCGCATGGCTCAAAGAACATGTCGTCCTCGTCGTCGGCGACGTCGTGGCTCCCATGAGGTAATGAAACTGGGGATGAATCTGGCGATGGTATGTTGAGGGTAGAACGCCATGGAAATGTAGCGACAGCTTCGCTGCCAGGTCCTGCGTAACTGTGCCTGTTGGACACCAATGTATGCGCGACGCGAAGTTTCGCCGGTGAGGCTGCAGCATTTGACGCTGTGCGCAAACGGGTCTTGGTCGTAGTTTGAGGGATAGATGGTCCAAAGAAAAGAGAAGCGGAGCTGGTGCTTGCGAGACGCGTCATAGATGGGTGAGGAGCAGACTCGGGTGCATTCGTCTGCAAGAAGGGATGTGGTCCACTACTACCAGTAAGCCGTCTGCGGGGTATTGGGGAGTCGCACGCTGACGGGGGAGGAACATTGTGAATAATGGACATCCGATTCCGATTGACTGACGGAAAAGCGACTGGTGGTGACTTTGATGGACGTCTATGCTTAGGACTTGATGTATCAGGCTATAGACGAGCCAAGAAATTTTAGTACGACGGACGTTTAACGAAAGAGTAAAACATACTTGAGATGAAGCAGAAGGTGATGGTGTTTGATTTACGCTCTCAAGCAGCTCGAGAGATACGGGTCTCGAGCGGGCCCGTCTCTTCAGAATGTGGCCCCCAGGCGATATTGCCTCGGTGACCTCGTCGAGGGTACTGCCCTTCTGTGGGACGGCTTTGAGTGTTAAAGGCTTTCGGGGACTGCGCAGCTGATTCTTCGACCGCCGCGACATAAGAGGGAGCTTGTTCGAGAAAGGTTTCTTTGCTGCCACGTCATTTCGTTCCTCTTTCTCACATGCCGAGTCTTCGTCCTCTATGACACCCCAGTCCTCATCTGAGTTTTCCATATCGCGAATGCGTAGTCGCTTCATCGTCTCCGCTTGCCCCTTTAGGTAGGCCTCCGTTTCAGCCTTTGATTGGGGGGTACGACTGCCAAACCGAAGGGCAGGGAGAGGAGCGAGACGATGAAAGGCGACTCCAGAAGCAGGATCTGCCTTTGCGGCAGAGATGGACAAAGGCGTGGACACAGACTGCCGTAGGGGGGTTGAGAAGCCTCCCGATTGCGCCGATGATTTACGTTTCGTGCCAACTGCAGCAGAAGCGACTGCTGAGGACAATGCGACTTCGGTCTGGGCGTTGAGCTGTCTAGACTTGAGTACAGATCGAGCCTTGGAGCGAAGTTCCTCTTTAACAGGCGTTCGGAGAGGCTGTGAGGGTGGGCCTGGGAAGAATGGGGATGTGGAGGGAGAAAGAAAGATGCTGCCTTCATCATCATCGATCGGTACAGGTTGTTTATGTACGCGGTGAGCGTATAGGCGGTGCACTGGGGGAGGAGACTTGAAGGGAGACTGGAGGAAGATGTCGTCCTGCTCTGGGTCGTCGACCGGTGGTGTGAAGAACGGCCTTCGTCGGAGCGGGGACGGGGTCAACATGGGTGAGTCGTAGGAAGGAGCAGAGCTTGGATCAGCAGAAGGTGGGGTTGAGTAGTGGGCTGCACGGCAGCTGGGGGATATCGGGGTCATGTTGCGACCGCGTGTGGTTCCAGATACAGATATGTACTGCGGAGGGGTGGACAGGATAGCTGCGGACATCGACGTTTTGAGCGTCGTGGACGATGTGGTGTGGGGAATAAGTTAACGTGCTCGTCGTCGTGCTCGTCGTTGAAGGGGAACAAAAGGAGGATGGGATGGACGGTGACAAAGGGTGCCGTCGCGTGTTTAATGCAAAACCAGACAACGCGTGGGACTTCACTCAACAATATCACGTGATCGCGAAATTTGACTCCGTTTCCAATCAGAGAATGTCTCCGTCAACGTTACACGAGGCTACCGAGTCCGCTGTCCGCCGCAACTGTCATCACCCTCGTCGCTACACCGACCCTGGGGCCTGATGCTGTGTTGAGAGGTACAATCATGGCCAATGAAGCAATCAACAACCTGTAAGTAACTAGTTGGTACATACAGTCAAGCCATTCTGCTTCAGCTTACGTTGCTCTCTTCGCGGTAATTACACTACGATACTCCCGTCGTCGCCGCCAACCAAGCTGTTTCATGCCAACCCTAAAAACTGGCTGCTCCCGCACCGATACGATGGTTTCTGCCACCAAAACACCACCTTGTTTTGTTCTGCTATCTTTTGTTCCACTAACTGGTCATACTTGCATTGTTCTCGCCACTCCATTGTTGTACCCCGCAGGGCCGTAGGCGGGGAGGCTGTATGTACACCGTGGCAAAAATTAAATGCTGTAACCTGTACTCGCAACCGTTGCCTAGCCAGGAAAAAAAAGTCGACCATGCCATAACTTGGGCTGACTCAAATTCCCAAGAATTTCAGATCGTCCCATCTCTCGGTTCCGCAGAGTCATATGCGTTCGAGTCACTGATTGGCATGGTAGGTGGTACAATTGCTGTTTCACCTTCCTGTGGCCCTACGTTTCCTTGGTCCTCTGAATCCTGGATGGTCGGACTAGATATGGTCCCCATCAGATTTTCTGATCTCGTGTCCAATGTTTCACAACCTTTCTAGTCGCTCAATCCGTTGTGATGCATTTTGATCAAAGCTGTTACTGCTGTTCACCATTAGAGCATCGTATTTTCCATCTGCTTTGGTGCAGCACGTATCTTCCTCAGTACTTGCTTTCTGCGGGATGAATGCCACCGTTGACGACTTCTTACACCGTGATGCACAAAAGGTACCGAGGGAGTTGAAATTCGAAACTATAGAAGTACGGTGGCACTTCGTGCGATGCGTTGGTTGTACATGTCTAACACAATCCACAATCAACTCCCTAAGTTATAACACATATACCTCGGGATAGACCCAAGAGCATGTGTTATGAGGGAGTATGAGTTGTCGGGGAGATCAAAAGCCCTGAAAACTGAGTGGGGAATCCAAAATCCTATGTCTTACGAGGGAGTACGTGTTATACTAGGTATGTGTTACAAGGGAGTCGACTGTATACACTTTGCACGAAGCAAGACCCAGACTAGGATGTGCATAGCTTTATATGGTGACTCAGCGAACGGAAGCAAGTCGAAGCCGAGCGGACCCGAAGCCGCAGCCTCAACCCATCGCACTACCACAAGCTCGACCTAAAACATATCACTAGACATGGAAATATCGTGAGCACACACCCTGTTCGTTCAACGTTCCAAGTCCAACATATGACGCATCAGATCCATCCTTCAGGGAGGGTATCAACACCCCCTCTCGCGCTCATGGCAAGGCCGACGTCAACTCACAAAATCCATGTTCATGTACCCAATCTTTATCACAGACGACCCTGACGCCAGCGTCGTCATCCCTACTCTTCCTGGTCAGCGCCGATGGGGTGTCAACCAACTCGAGGGCTTCCTAGGACCGCTCGTCCAGAAAGGTCTAAGCAGTGTCATCCTCTTCGGCGTCCCCCTGACGTGTGAGAAAGTGCGCGTTCCATGCACATTTCACCGCCATTGCAAACGCTGACGCACTCTAGAACGAATGTGGATCGCCAGCGGACGATCCGGAAGGCCCTGTCATCCAAGCCATCCAAAAGATTAGATCTCTCTTCCCTGAGCTCTACATAGCTTGTGACGTATGTCTCTGCGAGTACACGTCACACGGTCACTGTGGACTCCTCCATTCCGACGGTACGATTCACACCGAACCCTCTGTCGCGCGGATCGCCCAGGTCGCCCTCAACTACGCGCGCGCTGGCGCACACTGCGTCGCACCGAGCGATATGATGGACGGGCGGATTCAAGCAATAAAGCGAGTCCTGATGGACGCCGGTTTCGGCAACCGATGCACCCTTATGAGTTATTCCGCCAAGTTCGCAAGTGGGTTGTACGGCCCTTTCAGGTGAGGACCCACGCATATATGGTACCCCCGGTTCACAGCGTGTCGCTCGTTCGTCCAGAGACGCCGCTGGGAGTGCCCCGTCGTTCGGGGATCGCAAGTGCTATCAACTCCCGCCCGCTGCCAAAGGCCTTGCGAGGCGTGCTATTGTTAGTGACATCTCATGGAGGTCTGTTCCGCGTTGTCTCATCGTTGATTTCCGGGTAGCAACGCGATGTGGCCGAAGGCGCCGACATCATCATGGTCAAGCCCGCACTCCCGTATCTCGACATCATCGCCGATGCGGCACAGCTCGCGGCGGATCACCCAATTGCATGTTACCAAGTCAGCGGGGAATTTGCCATGGTTCATGCGGGCGCCAAGGCTGGTGTGTATGACCTCAAAGTCATGGCGTTTGAGACAACGGAAAGCATGGTTAGAGCTGGTGAGTGTCGCATCCGCGCGTTTAGACTGAATTTACAGATGGTTGTTCCAGGCGCTACGCTCATCCTATCCTACTTCACCCCTGAATTCTTAGACTGGCTACCAGCATAGATTCGTGATACCGGTATACCGGAAGAGAACAAAAATTGACCACAACAGAGATGTTGACTAGAAAAGAAAGACGCGATAGCACATAGTCCCAAATCATGTACGACGAGTGTAAACACAGGGTCCACCCAGGAAAAAAAAATTCAACAAAGTTGGTCCACTACTATGGCGAGCACTAGCCAACCTCTGTCCGCCTACTCCCCCGAGACTTGCATGTTTTGTCATCAACCCCTCTGTATCACGACAGGCCCCGACACCGAATCCGATTCAGAAT
>JBBPQV010000552.1:0-18698 GCA_038092675.1 Boletus rufocinnamomeus
TGATATGACGCTCCCCGGAATTGACCGCCGTTGGCAGGAAATGACCCCAACTCTTTGGGGAATTCACTCAGTACATTTCTGAAAGTGACATTACTTTTTGCAGTGCAAATACCCTTGCATTGCGCTTACTCGGGCTTTACTACCCACCGAGGATGCTTGGGTGACGGGCGATGATATGACGTCCCAGATTCGATTTCATGTCCGTTCGCATCGTCATATGAACCTGGTACGATTATGGACGTTGTTCGGCCTCTGCAACGTGTTGTTGGAGCAAGCTGTCATCTTAGAACTTAGGCGGTGGATTCCGAGTAAGCCCTATCTATTGGACTCGAGAATTCTTGTATTCTGCCGAAACTTACTAAGGGAAGGGTCGGTAGTCCAGAGTCCAGACTCCATGCCTTGCATAATTATCGGCATGTCAAGAGACCCATCGATGCTTACCTGTCTGTTATTCATCAATTTCGCTTCCTTGCCAAGGCATGAACACCCAGCGGCGTCGCATAAGGTCACTGCCTCGAAAGTATCTCGTATAAAGGCTGCTGTCTAGCTGGATGAATAGGCGCTGTTGTATAATCCTCCAATCCCGAAGGTCAGCTTGTTCGAGCACAAAACAGTCGTGATGTTGCTTATCATATATTATACCCCAAAGCCAGATATGATTCAACCCCCGTCGGTTATGGAGAAAGAGTTTGCTCACCTCATGTCCAAGATACGGGAATCGGAGCGTGCATTGGATTCTATGTATCGCAAGGCCGCGGGCCTCGAGAAACTACTCCGAAGTTCTGAGGGTACCCACCCAGGCATTTCTGTATTGCCAGTCGAGGTTCTAGGAATGATCTTCAAGGAAGCGATCGGACAGTCAGATGCTTGCATGGAGTCCCCGTCGTCCCCTTTCGAACCCGACAGACCAGAGTGGCCAGTCACGAGGCTCGAGCTCCTGATATCTCATGTTTCAAAATATTGGCGCGCGGTAGCCGTCGGAACACCATCGCTCTGGACGTATATTCACCTCCACGTCAAGCAGTCCGTTGACTTGGTCGACTTATATCTCACCCGTTCACGGGGATTGCCATTGATTCTCGCCTTCCGACAGCACTTCGTTTGCGGGATTCATCCACGGCAAGCTTATGCGGCAGATTATTCGCGTATCACTAGCACCATACTCAACCATATGCACGTTTGTCGTCGCCTGGAAATACGCACCAACGTCCTTGTTCCAGAGCTGCTAGACGGCCTCGGTCGCAGTCGGGCACCTTTGTTGGAGGAAGTTATCCTCCATCATCCACGCGGTGGTATGTGGGAGCCCACGTTCTCGTCTTCCTTATTCCCCAAGTTGACGCACCTGGAACTCGGGGAACTGATATCGATTTCGACCACCATGCCGACCAAAACTCTCACTTCGCTTACTTTGTCTGGACTCCCAGCATTCGGCCTCCCAGCAGCGACCTTTCTTACCCTCCTGTCTGGGTTGCAGTCCCTTTCTCGTCTTGCACTCCTCGACGAGGTCGTTGATTTTGATCGTTCGCGTATGATAGACACTGTTGAAATACCTTCATTGCGGTCTTTGATGCTCAAACCTGGCCCTGACATCTCGCGAGTCTACCTGACGGGGCTCATGGAAACGGTTATCACTCCAGCACTTGAAGAGCTGGTCCTTGATTTTACCAATGTCTCATCTCCGAGGGAAATCCAACTGTTCTTGCGGCACCTCAAGCGGGAGGCGCCTCGATTCCTTTCCCTCCGCCATGTCACCATTAACAGCCCATTCGAAGGTTTCGATATCGCCAGCGCCCTCGTTCACACCGCGCCCAACATCGAAAGCCTCTCCGTTTCGAGGTATAGCGTGGATTCGGTACTGATGTACCTCGCGCATGACACGAGACGAGAAGCCTTCTCAAAACTTCGTACCTTACATTTTGACGGCCCACACTTTGATTGGGATGTCGTTTTATCCTTCCTGCAGAAGAGAAAGCAACTTGGGAGGCCTTTGCGCTGTTTAGAATTTAAAGGGTTTGGAGGCTCGAAGGGGGAGGTTCTTGATGATCTTTTCAATAAGCTATTAGAAGCCTGTCTGGCTGTATGATTTTTGAACAGAAATTTGTGTTGTCCCAGTTTTGTTGTACAAGAACTACATATTTATTTACTGGCGGGTGGTGTCACGAGTCGCGTGAGGTGACAACACGCGAAGCGTGACTGGTACGCGACTGCACACTTTCTCCAATTCCTGAACTCGAACATCGTTAAGTATGGCAAGCACAACCAAGACGCTCACCAATTCTGCTCATGAACCCGGGTACACGTGTGTTGCCTTCTCGCGGGATGGAAGGTGGGTCGTCTTACACGCACACAGGCCCTCTTTTCTGACGGGATGTATCGCAATATTCATGTTGCATCACGTCAAGGCTCTCCTATACCGGTGGCTCAGACAGCTTGGTGCGGATATGGCAAATGGATAAGGATCAATATCAAGAACCAGAAGTCGCGTATGAAGCTGACGAGGGAATAACAGCTATCGCAAGCTCTGTACGTCCCTTCTATCGCGGGCTGTTTCCTCTGATGTATAACCGCGACGCGTGCCATTCTTGAATTCATGTCGCATCAGAACGAGCACTGGTTGTCTGGAAGCAAAGACTCCGAAGTCCGCAGCTACCTTCACGGAAAACCCGATCTCCATGGATTGATCATGAACGCAGCTGGTGCATGTATTCGGGCCGTTGCTGTCGACCCCGCAGGGAAGCGCATCGCTATTGCAACGGAGTGCGCTCGTTCTTACTCTACATTGTTTGACTGCTTACAACTCTCAGTGAGACCACAGTTAAGATTGTAGGTTTGAAAGAGGTTACCAACGTTCAAGTTCTGGGTGGCCACAAGAAATGCGTACGAAAGTTGACTTGGCACCCCTCAGGCACCCTCATTGTGCGTACACTTCGTGTGCATACTGGTAAGCCACGGACTAACGAACTATAGACTGCTAGTGGAGCTGATGGCACGATTACTGCATGGGACGTCTCTGAACATGAGCCAAAGATCGAGAAGCTTATCGACGGCATCATTCCGGCCGTAGCAGATACCGAGTAATACCATTTTCCCTGCTTTCCTAACCCATTCTCTTGCTAAGCCGCTCTAACTCAGATCATCGGAGTTCATGCATGATTGTTCTGCAGTATGGCACCCATCTGGACAGTATTTCTTCGTACCTTCTCGGACCCACGGTATGTGCGGTGCCTTTGTTTACCTGATTGAACCACTAAGAACTACCTCGCGTAGAAATTGTTGCCATCTCGCGACCGAATTGGGACAAGTCCTTCAGCTTCTCAGACCCCAATACAACAGGTGCCACAACGGCGCTCGCACTTTCGGTTAACGGAGTGTATCTCGCGAGTGCTTGTAAGGAAGGAATCCTCATCTGGAGCACCCAGACAAAGCATGTTCTTTGGCGGTGAGCAGAGGGCGCGCACACGGAAAAAAGTCTGACATGATCTTGGTAGACATGCCGGTTCTCCCGATGCATTGATCACGCAGGTTGCATTTTCGCCATCTCAGAACCTCATTGCATGGGCAGATACAGGAGGAATACTCACTTGGTGGAGGGACCCAATTCCTCCAGGTTCACCAGATCCTGTGAAAGCAACTGCTGCGGGTGGTGTGCAGGGAGTCCCTGTCAAACGCAAGTCCACACCAACATTGTGGGGAGAGGATCCAGTCAACGGGGACGGTGATGGTGTTCCTGGAACTGCGAATGACTATGGAGATGACTGGATAATCGATGACATCGGCACTGGGATGGAGGACGAATATGGCGAGAAGCGAGCTGTGAATGGGGATGGGTTTGTGAAAGAAATGGGTATGTTTATTGAAACAAAGCGTTATTCTTGCTCACAAGGGATCTGGTAGTGAGCATTACAAAGGCACAACCAGCTTTCCAGCCGGGATCAACGCCAATGGATGGCAAGAAACGGTACCTCGGTAGGCTTTCATTCTTTGTGCACAAATATTTCACCCAATATGGAACTCCCATGTAGCGTACAACATGGTTGGATGGATTGACGTCACAGATCAGGATACACATCACATAGTCAATATCGGTTTTCATGATCTCTCGGCACGCAAGAGCTACCATTTTTCAGACCCTTTTAAGTATGATGTGGGATATCTAGGTGAGCGCATTGGATGTCTTCCGTTCCACTTCTGTTGATAGGTACTACCTAGGTGAACGAGGTGCTCTCCTCGCTTGCCCACCTGAGCAGGATCACCCCGCCCAGGTGCTATACAAGCCCTACGGAACTTGGTCAGCCCAGGGTGACTGGACTTATATTCTTCCTTTGGGTCAGCATGTCCTCGGTCTAGCCGCTGGAGGAGAAAGACCTATGCGTTCATTAAGAGATCCGTCGTCATCTGGAGGTGATATCCAGGGTCAAGGGAATGTTGTGATTGCCACCAGCGCTGGAGATCTCACGTTTTTGAGCGGGTCCGGTCTTGAACGCATCGTGTTAGGTCTGGAAGGCGAGTACGTAACTATGACTGCTGGAGAGGAATACATGGTGGTTATACATAGACCAGGTGCCACTACCATCGACGGTAAGTTGTTATAATCTATATGTTATGCGGCGTACTCAATCATTTCCCGTTAGGCTCGCAAGGGTTGATGGCAACATTGATATCCTTCGATGACTTTGAGGTGCTCCAAGCGAAGCCATTACCGATACCCAAAGGCCATGTGCTTAAATGGATCGGTATAACTACTGAAGGGGTGCGTTTTTGCCGTCTTTGCCAGTATATCATAGTGACGCCTCCTTGGTAGGCTCCCGCAATGTATGATTCTGCTGGTTTCGTGCATATTATGATCAATTTCCGACGGCCCAACCGTGCAACCTGGGCGCGCCTACTGGACACAAAAACGCTTGAACGTAAGCAAGGGAAGGACGAATCGTATTGGCCGGTTGGTTTATCGCAAGATACTCTAACATGTGTCATCTTGAAGGTACTTGCATATTGTAATCTTTATTTCCTGGGTAGAACATATACTTGTCACAGGGCAGACAAGAACATCCAGGGTTTCCGAGACCGCTCACGCAGGAACTGCCTGTTAGACTCCCCTTCAGAAACAAAGATCCAGTCGAATCTTTAATTGAAGAGAAGTATGTCGGTATTACATTCTCTATGGTTCCTGCTTATATCTTTGAAGATTTGCTCGAGAACGGATGCACATCAATCTGGCTCGTGACGCTTTAGGCGATGAGCTGACGTCGTCCGAGCTGGATAAGCGAGAAATTGAACTCGATAAATCGATCATTAAACTCATTCAAGCAGCCTGCAAAGCAGATAAAGCGCCTCGCGTCCTGGAGCTAACCAGGCGTTTGCACTTCACACACTCCATAGCTGCTGCCAGCCAGCTCGCAGGGTTCTATAAGCTGATAGGTCTTCAGGAGAAGATTGATGCGATCAAGCGGTGGCGCGAAGACGAACCAAGCCCGGCGGAAGAGGCAAGGGAACGGAGGCGGCGGCTCGAACAAGAAGATGTATACATGGAACGGCCGAAACTACTGCAAAACTTCAAACCTCCTCCCAAGGTTGAGAGACCGGGGTTAACGCGCTCAGCAGGAGTCGTCGAGCATTCAGAATTCACTAGCTCGAACGCGCCTGGTCTGCTATTCAATGCACGATATACTCAAACAGCTACGCGCTCGGCTTCCCCTGATGGGAAGAGGAAACGCGACGAAATGGACGATTTTACATCAAACGGCTCCGACGCAGATACCAAACGACGGGCAGTCGGTGAAACCGATGCGAGCGTTCCCTCTCCCAAACGTGAGCAAGTCCTTGAAAGGCTTTAAGAAATCAGGATTGAATGTGTTTAGGAGACAATCCATTTGCTCGTAAATCGGCTGTGGAGGCAAAGAATAATCCTTTCGCACGAAAACCCGAGCACCTTAAACCGATTCAACAGAGCGAGAGTTTTTTCAACAAAGTCGAAGCTATCGAGGTTGATCAAAACAAACCACGTAAGTTCCTTGCTTGTCATTTACCCAATATCCAAACTTCACGCAATTGCATTCAGGTGCCACAAACAGGAAAGGGAAAGACAAGGAAAAGAAGGACTTATCTAGACAGACAACCCTCTTTGGGCTCCCTTCAAAACCACCAGCGGAAAAGAAGGGGAAACCGCTGCAGAAGGGGGGGGAGCCGGAAACCAGAGCAAATGATATCGTGGCATCGACGTCAGTTCCTCAAGTCCCAGATATTGACATGTCAGGGGTGCCCCCTCCATCAGAAGCCGCCACTCTAGTAGAGACTCAGGACGCTGAAAGGGCTACCACTGATGATACTCAGCCGATCGAGGAGGATGAAGTTCCAATAGAATGGGAAGCGTCACCACCACCGTCCCCTCGGTAAACCGGATGTGATACCGAGAAACCCTCAGGAATGTCTCACTTCATCTCCGTGACACAAGATCTTCGTTCAAAATCGCATTGTGTTGTTCGCACTAACATAGACGCTAGTACTCCATCTTCACTAACGACTCCGATGGACCTGGTACGCAGAGAGTGTTCGAGGTTACGTCAGTGTTCGGATGTCGTGTTATGTACAGCAGGACATTGCACAACCCGGCTAGGCTACGATTCGTTGACAATCTCATTGACAATATGCTGAGCACTTCCACCGTGATAATTGGCACTTGATATTAAATTTTTCGCATCTTCTGCGGGCAGAGAATACCCCTCGATTTGTTCAACCTGCCAGTCAATAAGACTAGACTAGGTTACTACATGGAGCTCTTCTGCATGTTCCCAACTCCCCCCGGGCCCCGAATACGGGCTTGAGCCCATGATGAGTCCCTCCGGTGAATGGCTCAGACACGGTTCATAATAAATGGCGACGCACAGCCGGAACTTGGTTTTTATACATTTTCATCAACCAACGCATATTCATTCACGCAATGCATTCGGACAGCGTCCATGTTACATAAGTAAATGTTCTACAGTTGAAAAGGTTATAATGCATAGAAAAATTTCATAATGCATACTACCGAAATGTAATTGTTTTAGCCGAGAGTGTAGCAAATGCTAATATGCATTATGAGATTTTTCTATGCATTATGACCTTTTCAACTGTAGTTGAAACCTGAGCGCCAATGGATGAAACCATGACAGACAGGGGCTGAGTCATTGAGAGGTACGCACGAGAAGTCTCGAGCTCGGGGTTCATTTCTAAGAGGTTGTTGACCATTTCCTCCGTCCGTTCATCGCACTTGGGAAGGTTCGAAGTCGATCTCCATGATGCCAGGACGGGAAAAAAAAATGGCCCACTCGGTCTCGGGTTTGGGACAGTGACCTGCCGCGTCTCAAACATTTTAATCGGTTATAAAAATGTGATAAGTTCGCACACTCCCCCATAAGATAAGACAGTTCGGGACTCCGGGATTGGAACCATAACGTCATGACACGTTGCGCCTCAAGTGGGGCCCCTGAAAGTGTGAGATATTTGTCGTTGAAAGTTTCCAGCTTGCGGTGTTAAGGATACCTGTTCCGCCTGGACGACTTTGAACCACAATTCAGGAGCAAGTGTTTCAGTGTCATCACCACGGAGACGGACAAGGTTTGATTGATGATACGCTCCAGTGTTGAAGGGCCAGCTTGCAGGGGTCGAGCAGATATCTTTTGCCCTCGGTTCAAGTAGGTCAGCTCTGTACGTGAGCATTAGGTGAGCTCGCGGTCCCAATTGTAGGTTTCGTCGAGGCTCCTGCTCCCCTGAGAAATCCGAGGGGATAGACCCGTCTTATTGGCGCGTATTCAACCGCATGCGCCGGATCCGGTTGACATGTGGGAGAATACAACGCGATCCGATGGGCAGGAAACATTATGAATAATTGCAAGGTCTCGCACAAGAATGTCGGGAGCGTCCGCTCGGGTGAGTCGTTCTGCTCAGTCCCTACCAATAAGCAGTTGGTCAATAAGCGCAGTGGAGAAGGGTGGTTGCAGTAAGCAATCAGTGTAGAAAGAGCGTCAAGGGACGGCAGAGGGAGCGCAAGTCTTTCCGGATAAATAGATATCGATATAAAGCAACGCACCAGTTACCGAACTGGCAGGGAAGCGTGAGAGAAAAGACTCATCACGAGGGACGCGCTTGACGGCGTTAGATGTTCAGGTGGTTTCACTGATACGAGAAAAGATACGACAGAAAGATGATTGTTCCCAAGATACGACCAAGTGCTTGAAGATTACCTACATTAAGGTGCTGATGGCGATCGTGTGAGCTGGTTTCCGTTCGCACGTGTTCAGCATTGTCGGAAAAGAATATGTCCTCCTGCTGAAACCGACCGTCGTTTATCATGTCACTGTCTCCAACCGCTACAACCTCAAATAGCTCAGACGTGCCCTCGAAGCGACGTCGGACGAACAGCATAGTGCCAATCAACAACAACTCTCAGCAGGGCATGTCCCAATCACCCGCGGAGGGATCAGTACACTCCCCTCAATCCCAGTCTCCTGCGCACATCCCGAAGCGTGGTGCCAGGGCCTGCACCGCCTGCAGAAAGGGCAAAAACAGATGTGAGGGCGAGGTAAGCTCTCTAGACGGCCCTTTGTATTACCGTCCCGCTATTAACTCACTGGCCCGACCTTCCGTACCGGCCCGGCACGGTTTCGGATAGGCACCCTGTCGTCGGTGTCAGCTAAGTGGTACACCATGCATCTTTGAGAAGCCGGAGAAGAAGACTGTTCAGCCAGTATCTGGTGCTAGCGTGGAGTATGTCATATCGAGAAATTTTGCTTTTCTCTGACAACCGTCAAAATAGGCGCCTGTCACGCCTCGAGGGCCAGTATTTGGTAATTTGCAAAGTGTCTACGTCAGAGAGACTCTCAGTTGAGGTAATGTGTGTTCTAGGTCATGCAAAGTCAGATGATTGGAATGCAATCCTCGTTGGATCGCATCCTGTCTGCGGTACAAAGTCAAAGTCAGTCCAACGATCAGCAGCCTGGCTACACCACAAATGTAAAACAAGGATCTGGCCGTGATGCTGGTTCTTATACTCCTCGTAGTCGGTAAGTCGGATATGTTCAGGGCCAGGGATAGTACCGATCCGTTTTCCCATTCAAGCTTCCCCCCCCTCCCCGGCTTTGCTCCTCCGGTACGTCTGGCTTGCCTTTCAAAGGTACACCGTTCAACTCTGCGCGCAGCCACACAAGTACGCCACATATGGAATTGTCCCAAGCACTGCAGCATCATCAGAAGACGAATCCGAGGACACACTCCCACGCGCTACACTCAATGCCCCTATCGAGGCTCTCCAAGGGTTGGCCAATGCAGCTGCAGAGGCAGCAGCAGCACCGTCTACCGCTCCTCCCATGTGAGTCATGTTTCAATCGGATATGATCTGCCTTTACCAACTGCGTTGGCTTGAGTGTGAAGAAACGGCAACGAGCAGAACCAATTCCGAGGAATGCGTTCCCACACGTCATCGAAAAGGTAAGCATCATCATGGGCTTTCCTCGCATTTCATACAAGTCTGACAGGCCTACTCCCCAGGGGCTCGTTTCCGAAACCGAAGCCAGAGAGCTTTACCACATGTGAGCTTTCTTTGACCATCCTCTTGCTTATATTGATTTTGTACAGTTTCTTTGCTGGGTGCCATCTTTTCATTCCACTTTTTGATTCCAGTTACGATACGTTCGAGTGTCTAATGGAGCGTACTCCGTGGACTTTCGATTCTATTCTCGCCATTGCCTCTAAAATTCGTAGTGGGAATGCTCCTCTTAGCCCTACATTTTACAAGTGCCTGGAGGAGGCACAAGGCATTGCCAGATCCTCACTGTTCGGTCCTGTGGTCAGGAAAGAAGCAGTGATGGGTGAGCAGTTTCACATTCGGGAGATTTAGTGAATAATGTTGCTTTTGCAGGGATGTTGCTTCTTGCTGCCTGGAGTACGAACGGATGGCTCCCAAGTGGCCATGCGATGCGCATGGCACTTGATCTTGGTTTACACCGCGCGCTAGAAAAGCTCGCCGATAACTCGGGAAAACAGCGCTCCGAAGAAGAAGAGCGGGACCTTGGTACGTAAAACTTGTTGATGGTGCGGAGTTCAGCTAGAGAGCGTCTTAGTTGTATCCGCGCGGATCTGGTTGTGTCTGTACTGGTTCGATCATCAGTAAGTTTCTTCCAGGGCTATTCTTCATAACCTGATCGTTGTGACATAGAATGAGCTTGGGGACTGGTCGACCCATTGTTCTACGAGATGAATGCTCTATCAAGCACTGTCGACTTCTTCTCACGCATCCTATGGCATCGCCCACAGATGTCCGCCTCATCTCGCTTGTCGAGTTAATTGCTCAGAAAAGTTTGTTTCATTTCGTTGTCTTCATTGACCTTGTATGACGTCGTCGCATAGCTCAAATATACGAGACTCTCGCGCCGCTAAATGGGGAGGTCAACCATAACACACTTGCCTTCATCCGCAGAGCCAACGTTGCCCTTGATAAGTGGTGGGCAGATTGCGACGAACTACATCGTGGGCGCTCTTTCTGATGCCCAGAGCTCCGCTCACACGCTTATCTAGGTCAGGCCATGGATGAAGAATCTTTGTTACGCAAAATTCTTGCAGGAGAACTTCATTATGCGAAGCTTTGGCTAGTTTGTGTCGCACTGCGCGGGGTATCATGGGACAAGATGCCATTTGAGCAGCGCGAGCTCGCTTTCCAGGCCAAGGATGCCGCGTTCAACTGTTTATCCATCTTTTTGAACTCCACCGCATATCGGTATGTTATACTGCTCGAATTATCTCGACAGATACCGAGTTAAGTCTATCACAGAGCTGCCCTCCGTTATGCTGTGCACGACAGCCTTGTCACTTTGGCTTTCTCTGGCTTGTTCTTACTTAAAATGGCCAATCTTTTCCCTACAGAGCTGGACTTGGCTGCGATAATGAGCCAAGTCGAACAGTTGGCACAACTACTATCTGATGTAGCAGCGGAACGGTCAGCTTATGTGGTTTGCTTGTTCTTCGCAAACGTTTCTCTGACACGTGGAGCGCCCAGTTATGCACTCACACTGCGAATCATGCTTGCAAACCTCCGCCGCAAAGTAGGTATGCCTCCCGGAATCGCCGCACCAATCCAGAATTTGCCTCCCCCCTTACTGCCGGAGGGTATGGTTGGCCCGTACGTCGACACACACGCCGTGGGCCCACCTCCGTTGACGATGGAAGAACTTGGTTTTTCCTGGCCGGATGATCGCGGTATGTTTAACCCTTCAACGATCCCGGTATGGATACAAGAGCAGGTGTGTGATTTCTCCTTGGCACTATTGGAGCTTCACCTCACTATTTGGTCACTCCACGTTTTAGAGCCTCACAGACCTCGGCCTCCCCGTCAACGGCTCAGATGGCGTCTTCTTGAATATGCATGGAACAAATGGTTGGTCCGGGGACTTTGCACCTATGCCCGAAGCCTGGTGATTATCTTAACCCTTGTTTAACTTTTGTACTAGTAGAGTTGACGGTTCTTTTTTCTTGCGCGATCTCATGTCTATGTACAAGGCAATCATGGGCGTTCGCTTGTGCCGCGTGATCGCTCCCTGGTTCTGGCCCAAGATGGACCCTGTATCCCGGTCCTATTCATGTCTGTAACGAGATTCTGATTTTTCAAACTTTGTGAGATTCGCCCTTGTACTGTTGCTGTATCGTTAAACTGGATTGTGGCACCCGTGTCCATATACAGTCCCATTGTTTGTACGCACCTACGTCTTGTGTCGATGTTTCATGTTTCATGTTCTGACTGAACGACTTCGGAAGAATGGGAAATACATCTCTGAGTGCAATTCTAGGAACGTAATAGGTACACGTTGTGTAGTAGTGGCGGGATGATGATGAAAACCTTCATTCGTCTTCGTCGCTGTCTTGTTCTTGAAGGAACTGTAATTGTCAGTATGACTTTGAAGGTAGAGAAAAGGGCAGAAACAATATCATGCCTTGACGAGTGCCTCAGTGCTCTTGAGGAAGTGTTGCCTCCCTTGAGGCTTGGATCCCTTCTGGTACCAATAAATGATGGCCTGGTCCGAGATGCAGTCCTTGTTGTATAAAACCTGTGCACGAGGTGATGAGAATCGTCACCGTGCACACAGCAAAGGATATATGCCTTGAGGATCTGGGGGAATGCTTTCATGATGCGCGTATCCTCGTAGCAGTGTACCTGAACTTGATTAATCAAGGCAACCTCGACCTTTGGCCCTTTGCAGAATGCCTCGAGAATGGGGGAGAATTTCTATCCGGCGTACGAAAGTCAGCTGGCGGTGAGCTTCGAGGTGCGAATACGGCGCGTACCCCTACTTCACGCAGTGCAAGGCCCTCTATCTGGTCCGGCCGGGCACTCCAATCTACGGAAGCCATAAGACCCTGCCAGATACATTGAATTAGCTCCGTATCAGGGAGTGATTGCTCCTCTAGTTTGCCCTGTATCGCTGAAATGATCTGACCCGGACGACCCAATCAGTTATCCCAAGCGAGCAACCAGCCAATGTACACGTACAACCTCCACAGACTCTCCGTGTCCAGAAAGACCCTTGAGTTCGGCTATGATGCCTTCTTTCGCGAGGGCGTATTGCTTCTTGGTGTACCATTCTGCTACCTGGGGGAGACCTTCCTTTCTGAAGAAGTCGTCAAGAGTTTTGGCATCCCGACGGTTGGGGGGGAAGAAGAGAAGGAGATCTTTGATGTTACCGCGCTTGAGAGCAGCAGAAAGATGATCCATCGATTGATCTGCCAGGTAGGCGCGGAATATGATGGCGAGAACGGCGACAGATGTGTCTGGTAGGCTGGTCACGTGGCCAAATCGATGACACGAGAAGGAACGAGGTACTGACCGTTTTTGACGAGATGATCCTTGGTAAGACTCTGTAAGCAAGCGGTGCCAGTGATGCCTTGGGAGAGAAGGAGGCCGATGGTGATGGCGAGCTTGTCGCGCTGGTCGGGGGACCAGCGGTTGATGTATTGAAGGAGACTGGGGAGGGTTTGCTCCTCGAGAGGCTTCTGGAGGTATTTATACCTAACAGTAATGAGGTGTGAGCACCATCAGGCATGTGGTACAGGTGTACCTTCTGATGAGTTTGTTCAGGACTTCGATGTATTTCTTCAGTTCCTCGACCGATGCAGGGTCCTTTGCATTGAAGATGGTGAAGGGGGATGTGGGTGCCCCGTCATCGATGTACGAACCGCCAGGCTGGATGAGGCCGCCGACGAGGATGATTTCGAAGAGGGCATCTGCATATTTCAAGAACTCGAGTGTAGATCCAGCCTGTATGAGCTTTGCAGTAAAGGAATCAAAATCGTTTTGTGGGACCGTTTCAAGATGTTTATAGAGTTGGTCTCTGAAGACTGGAGGCGGAGATGAGCGTGGATACATGGTGTGGACAGGGTGGAATGCTCGCCTGATGGTTCGTGCTTTGCTTGGGCTTTGACTGCACCTTTCCTTGCCTTTATCCTTACCCCCTGTAACGAAGGCTTTGCATTGGTTTGCTGAGACATCCACAGTTTTCGAGGGTATCGAAAAAGGCGGACAATCAGATCTCGAGGGGAGGAGGAGAAGGGAGACTGGTCGGAGATACCCGACACTGAAATCTACAGCTTTGTCGCGGTGCACGTGATCGTCAATGAGTGTGGTCGATCTACTTATCTCTCTTCTTCCCCATCCACGACCACCCCCATGGCGACGCCTCGCTTTTCAGATTCTCCAAACGCTCGCTCAAAGTCGATCACAACCGCAGATGGTCTTGACACCTTCGGGGTATGTTTCTTCAGATCCCCAAACATGCGAGATAACCCCATCCTGTATTTCGTAGATCCTCAACCAGCACTCTGTCGGAAACACTGCATTCCAGGTCGGCGTGTCCGAGGACAAGGGCACGCGCAGGTACATGGAAGACGCGCACTCTTTTGTCGTTGATTTCGCCGGCGTCAGAGGACAAGGATTCTTTGCAGTATTTGATGGTCATGCAGGAAAACACGCCGCCGAGTGGTGCGGCCAACATTTTCACGAGGTAAATGCCACAACTCTACCCTAATCACAGCCTAATCCCATCATACTTCTTCAGTACCTTATTGACTCCTTACGCACCTCCTCGTCAACTACGATCCCTGACGTCCTTAACGAGACATTCCACAACGTCGACAGACGTATATCTCGCCTCTGTGAGGAATCCGATGGAAAAATTCACTCGGGCTGCACAGCTGTGACTGCGTTTTTGCGTATCGAAGATGCGGACGGTCGACAGTCATTTCTCACGTCTCCGATCGCCACCCAACCATCTGCCACAACCCCCAGCCCAGAGGATACCAAAAGCTCGAGAAGCGGCTCCGAATCTCCTGTCAGCGACTCGGGTGAAGAGGTATCTGGATCTGACAAAAACAACAAGAAAAACAAGAAAGCCAAGAGTGTATCACCCACTAGTCGCTTTGCTCGTGCTTTGAAAAACCTCGGCGGAGGTGGCAGCTCGCTTCCACTATCACCGGGTACCCCAACGCCTTCCCCCTCTCCAGCAAATCACATAAATACCCCCGCTGTGATATCGCCTCCCCCATCACTCCGCCGCGTGCTTTACAGTGCTAATGCAGGCGACGCGCGAGGGGTTCTCTGTCGGGCGGGAAAGGCCGTGCGCTTGACGTACGATCACAAAGGTTCTGACAAACAGGAAGCCAAGCGCATCACGGACGCGGGTGGTTTTGTCATGAGCGGACGCGTCAATGGTGTGCTGGCCGTCACGAGGTCTTTGGGCGATTCCTCTATGAAGGAATTTGTCGTCGGCTCTCCCTACACTACTGAGACGCAACTATGTGATGACGACGAATTCCTGATTCTGGCATGTGACGGGGTAGGTCCTCTTTCTTTGACACGCGCTTGCCTATCTGATGCCGTCAAAGTTATGGGATATCACGGGCGATCAGGGGGCCATTGACTTGATAAGGAATATTGAGGATGCACAAGAAGCAAGTCAGACACTTGTTCGGCACGCATTATCACGACAAACCAATGATAACGTGACTGTTGTCGTTGTCCGCTTCAAGCATACTACCCCACGTGCCAGTGGGTAGATGACCTGAAGCCTAGCCATTTACTTTACTCGGGCCCGGCTGATGTATTAATGTAACAGTGCCAAGTTGCCCCTCCCGTGTTTCTATTTTACCCTTGTAACCCATCTTGTTTGTTTTGTCGTTGCGTTGATCTTGCCATGAGACGCGATATCCTGATTCCTATAGCATCTAATTCAATTCACTCCACGCTGATGTAGCACGCTATTTATTATGGTCAGGGATGGTAACTTTGCCACTAGGCTCGGAAATATCTCCGAGATATTTGATGTGATCAACTGACCAGGTCGAAAATCGATATCCAGCACCTAGGGTGTAGTACTACCGTCTCGTAAGCTTGCGTCGCAAGTTTATCAAGATACGTTCCCAGGAAAACAATCAAACAACACTACTGGCATAAGTGAACATGAACACAATTCGCTGGTTTCTCCCTACGAAAAGCGACCAACGACCCGTCGGCACCTGTTTACAAATATTGGATCTTGATACTCCCCGGCGGTGGCGACGAACGAGAGAAGTTGGCCAATCTGCTCAATGTCGACGAGGGTGGCACCAGATGGGGTGTGGGTGGTGCCACTAGGGCCAGAGGCAGTGGCGCTAGTGAACGTCACGGTGCCAAAGTCCGCGGAGGGGGCCAGGAGTCCACCGCCTCCCAGAGGGTCTTCGACGATCCACTCAGCATTCTGCTCGCAAAGAGCAAAAACAGAGCTGAGGCTCGCGAAACGGTCTGGCCGGTGGTCAGGTTCTCAATGACCGCTTCACCAGAAGTCGTGGAGTGAGCAGTGACGGTGGCCTTTATAACGTCACCAGGACTGATGCTGATGGAACTAGGGAAATCAAAAAAAGCGTGGGGGAACCACGAGTACCATGAAAACCGATTCAAACTGAAAATTCGACGTCTCTCACACTTATACGAAACCACTCCGCCACTGATCGTGAAGTCGACACCAGTCTGAAGGGCGGCGTTTGTGCAGGTGTAACCGTCGATACCAACCCAAGCAGTGGCAATACCGTCATTGCGCGAAGGGGTGGGGACGGTGAATGTACCAGTGACAGTGTTGAAAGTTCCCTGTTGGTAAAAGGATGAGATTGAAGATGATCGTGGACCATGAGGATGATACGAACGTCACCCTCAATCCAGACAGCACCAGCCCAGTTAGTGGTGTGGGCTACATTGGAGACAGCGCCAGCATGCGACTCGGCAAGGTTTATGGGTCGTGACTGGCGGTTCTCGCGACGGCGAGCAAGGCGAGCCTCTAGCGGAGAGGAAGGAACGACCAGAGCCGCAGAGGCGAGTAAAAGGTTGCTGAGGAGGGCGAACTTGGAAACCATGATGAGGATAAGGGAGCTGAGGATCGTCGATACAGCGGGAGGCAGAGGCAGAGAGAGAGAATCCTGCAACCTTTATACCATTGACACATGTCCCGATGTTCTCATAAAAGACGTTGGTAAATATGCTCTTCCTGGGAAACAGAAACAGATAGCTTCCGAAACACCAACCCATTCCGATCCTTGTGCCTGTGTACTTGTGACCGATGGAGCATGTTCATGATGTCCACTAGTATATGCTCCTATCCTCGCTTCAGACTGGCTTTCTGGTGTCCATGGGACAATCAAAAACACAGTTCTTGCCGTATAACACTACAAGGGTGTAGCTCAGTACATGTAGTCGATAAATTCTTGGCGGATCGATGTATCTGGATGTCAAATTTAGTGGGTGGGCAGGCCCCCAATTGTGCTGTTGGCGTTCACTCACATGAAATAAAAAATAAAAACCTCGTCGTGGAGCCACGCGAACGCAAGAGCCTAAACCTGGAAGACTTGGTAGCTATAGATCGGACGGCGGACAGTCGGGCGGACAGGCGGCCCGGGATTATTGGCTCAGTTCAACTGTCGGACGAGACGAGTGATTGACGGTTTGATTGCTATCGTGAGAACGTCCGGGAATTGGACCCGGGGCCGTCTGGATCGTCAGCCGCGGCAATGCAAATGGGCATATGCCATATTCACACTCTTTGCACCCATCTCCTGCTCGTCGACTTTCACGCCGCCTCCCCACTGGACCTTCCCCAACTTGCTACAAACCTGCGCACGATCCCGCCGATCCCTTATGGCAATACGGCGACCGTCATTACCAAGCCTCACGCAGGGCAGAAGCGGCTGATCGGTACATGTGTGGCATTCACACCATCTTTTCTAGCCTGACGCTTCCTCTGTCAAAATGCATTCGGAAAGCTGCGGTGTGTCAGCTTCAACAAAAGGAGTATGCGCGAGCAACGGCCGCGATCGGATGTTATCCCCAAAATGGCGCGACTACCCGGTATGTGACGTTTTTGATTGCGGTTCGTCAAGGTATGTGCGCAGCGTGCCGGTTAGAGTAGCGTGGCGTTGGCAGACTGTTCAGGTCTTGAAGATGACGGTGACTTGTGGCTTTTATCTTCGTTGCACGCTGTGGCTCACAATCACCGATGATCAGCAACCAGTGCTGTCAAAGAAATTAAAATGGCTGAGGTACCTGATTTTGATCGTCGAATGCTCCTTCTGGCCTGTAGGCTTTCACACGATTCTGACATGAAAGGCCTGCTCCTATCTATGCTTATCATCTGCTGGACACGCTAAATTTCCGCGAGAACGTGGATACCGTGACAGTCCATGACATTGATCAGGCGCATTATCAGGCTAACCCTCAAACTCTTCGGAGCGCCTGGCGTAAACGTGTAAGTTGCCAGGCTTTTCTTGTTACCTTGGGCCATGGTTCGTGGGCGTGCTGCATAACCCTCCTTGCCGTAACATGTCACTTTAGCCAAGTCACTTGTGGAATCTGTGACTGACGAAAATGCAGCGATAGTGATCTGGGACATCTCATGGCTTCGGCGTACAGCGTACAACTATGCCATCGAAGGGTGCTCCAATTGGGAGAACTAAGGGGAACAAGTGTCCGAAGCATTCGATGCCGCAAGAGAGGTTGGTATCCTCCACGGGTGGTCGCTTATGTATCCCTGCTAATCGTAAACAGCTTCTCGAATTGTATATCTCCAGAATGGAGGTGGAACCCAGCGTCTACGTGTATATAGCGGACACGTCCTTTGCTGCGACCCCAGCCCGAGGTATTGTACGAAAAGGTATGTCTAACGACGACAACGAAGCACGACTCACAACCTCGGTTGAATCCTCAGACGTCGAAGGCTTACATTGATTTACTGATGTGCTACGCCGGCCGATCCACTCGTTCTCCCGCTTGACGATGTCTCACCCCTCATGTCCGTTGTCACTTTTTTTCTTTCCTTCCTGTATCACTCACTGCATGTCGCTCGTGTTTGTTGTACTCTTTTTTGTGTGTGATTGGTGCAATACAGTCCCTGTGTCATCATTGTTCCCCATAGTCACTGAGTTGGTGCAACAATACGCGTCCATGATTGTTCCCTATGACGGGATATTCGCTCCCAAGTAGAGAAATCCATCGCGGTGATCGGGAGACGGATCTGTTCATTCCTGACGTCAGTGCCCGACGAAAAAAAAAGGGAGTTCGGCGGAAACAAAAAAATAAAAAAAAAAAAAAGAAAAAACAACGTACCAGATGCATTTGATCCTTTTTGACGTTGCTCGCCATGGCAAGCAACTGCGGA
>JBBPQV010000553.1:0-18628 GCA_038092675.1 Boletus rufocinnamomeus
TTTCCTATTTAAGCTTCACCTGCCCTAAATGCCTTCAGGCAGTATATATATTCGCGCTCCGCCTGTATCTACTCTCTAACTTTAACCTACACAATCTACCGTGTGTTCTGGTTCCCAGCTGGCTCGCTTCTCTCGCCTCTGGTCACGGATCCCTCTCCTCATCGTACTCTTCGTCCTCAGGAGAGTATACACTCGACGCTAGTCACGGTGGGACTAGTCGTACTTGAAACCTTCCGCAGATTGGAAGCTTGGTATTAGGAACTTGACACACGTTGGTGTCATTTGTTACACGGTTGTAACATTCATAGTAAATTGAGGAGGGGGTTGTGAAGTGACACAAGGTTCAATTGCACAGACGAAAGAGGTATGCAAAGTACAAAGAGAATAAGAGTAGCAATTGACAGCCAGCAGAATATTTGGATAAGCCACCTCAATAAAAAAAACCCCTGATGGGAGGGGGAAAAAAAGAGGCAGCAGCAGAGGGAGCCTGAGTACTGAATGAAAAATTGGAAAGAAATATGTTACAGATGGCTACATGCGGTTGAGATGTGCATGACAATATAACAGGAAACGAAGTTGTGAAGCGAGTTGGTAATTGGAGACTGTGTTGTTGGAAAAAAAAAGAGGAAAGTTGTTGGAGAGTTGTAATAGAATTCCTGCGAAAGTGGGTTCAGAGTTGTCACAAGTGAACAGTAACAATATGTGCTCACGTCTGCAGGTGGGCGAAATTTGAGATAGTTGTAGAAAAGAGGATGAAACATAACAAGCATAGAAATGAACAATGGGGGGAAGCAGCTGGTGACAAATGTGAATAGAGTGCCATTTTGGATGAACTCGACCCACTGTGAAGCATTAGTGATGGCAGGATTTCTTAGACGAGGAGGCAGTCTTGCCTTGAATGAAGGAAGATAAGGTGCTCAGTCATTCAAAGGAAGTAGGAAGACGACATTTGGTGATGGTAGATACGGTGTGAGGAGCTTGTAGAACACGGATTGTGTGAATGTCAGCAGAGAAAGCATCTCTGCTTTTGAAAGTGGAATGAGATAACATGAAGTGAATCTCCACCAGCGCACCCTGTAACTTGTGGCAGTACGCCAAGGGGGGGATGAGGAGATTATTGATGTCATATGCAGGAAGAGGGATTGCACGATGAGCAGTTTTCATCTTCTGTAATTCCTGTGCGGTGACATCATTCTCAACAGGCCAGTCATCCAATGGCACAGTACCTGGGGTGATGCCTTTACAGATTGGAATACGAATAAATGGCAAACTCTTACCATAGGTTTCATCCTCTTCCAATTCAGTGTTGGAAGAGATGTGCTTGAAAGGAGTGAGATATATGTGTGTACACAGTTGTGAGGATGATTTACCTCGAATAGAATATGACAGAACTTAAGACAGTTGTCACGGAGAAACCCAACAGACAACACATCCTCATGTGAAGCAGCGAGGGTTTGCAATGACTGTGCATGAGTGAGTAAAGAGGAGAAGTCGTCACGGAACAGCATCACCTGTGGCGGTGTTCCAACGCAGGAGGCTTTGACATCATACAAGTGTGGGGAGATTGTAGAAGCTCCTCACCAGTTGGCATTGCTGGTGAGGAAGAAGCCATGGTCAGCTAGGACAACAATGGTGGACAGAATAGCAGGTTGCATCTCAGAGTCTGCAGAGGAGTTGATGGTCCGTAAATACAGAACCATTTTTCTGCCAGTTGCAACCCACTGAACATGATCCAAGGTGAAAGCATCAGCAAGATAGAAGCCAGTGCTTAGAAGTTGGTCACAGATTGTGATAGCAGAAGATAGTGACGAAGACATGGGAGATGGTTGATGGTTGATGTTGAGAGGCGGATGGGCATTCCAACCACCAATACAAGTTTATATAGCAGCTCGGACTCGGAGGATGAAAATTTGAAAGATAGCAAGTCATAAGGTGGGAGTGCACTGATATATGATTGAAGTGGGAGAAGATGCAGGGTGATAAGAACTGATGATTTATAGGTGCATACCAGGCGACAGTAACAGGTGGTATTGCCATCAACTTTCCAAGAAGTATACAAAGCAGATTGGATAAGAGTTCAGTGGGTCTCGAGCTTATTCATTGTGAACTGGGAATGAAACAGTTGTGGTTAGTAAGAGACAGATTTGAAGTGCATGGACCACGTATCCATGTGAGAGGAATAGAAAGCATCAGTTTGAACTGTCTGCAGGAAGTATCATCAGCAAACCAACCCTCCACCTGGACCAGATTTCTCCAGCAAGGTTCCCAACTGGCTAGAGCTGGACAGAAAATGTGAAAAAAATTCTGCCTATAAACTGGGCTTGAAATTTTTACCATATAATTTTAGCATTAAATTTATGCTTTTGACAGCACTGCCCTGACCATTTTAGGTAAACTACTCACACAACAAACAAAAACTTATTGTGGGAAAAGGGCTTTTTTGCTGATGTTCATAGGTGCCTATGGGAGTAACGAAAGCTCCCTTCCACTCATCACCTTCCTTAATTCATATGTTGTTATAACCCCATTGGAGATCAAGGGCTGTGAACATATCTGCACCCTTAAGGTGGTTGATCAACATCGAAATAAGAGGTAGAGGATAGGTGTTCTTAATGGTGCCTTCATTTAAATAACAGTAGTCCATAATGAGTCTCTTTTTTCCATCTTTTTTAGGTATAAAGAAAACAGGTGCTGTTTGAGGGGACTTCAATGGGCATATGTAGCCCTTCTTGAGTTCTTTTCCAATGAACATGCGTACTTCGTCCATTTCTGCATCTAATAGGGGAATTACTCTACCCTTTTTGGGTGCAAAGTCTGGTTTTAGATCTATCACATGATTCCAGGGTTTTCATTCTGGCATTCTTTCGGATTCATTCTTGGAAAATACGTCAAGGAAGTCATGGTATGTTTCAGGCACTTTTTCCTTGAGTCCTTCTTCTATACTACGATTATAGATAAGTTTGATTGGTTCATTAAAAGGTCTGTTGCCCATCATATGACAGTAGGGCATGCAACAAGGAAAAGAAATAGTTTTCATTACCCAATCTATAGTGGGATTATGCCGAGGCAGCCAGTCATAACTGACAATGAGGCGGTGGGTTCCTAGTTTGGAAATGTAAGCTTCCAGGACCTCATAGTGGCTGGCAATCCCAATAATTAAAGTGACAGTGTGGGTTACTTGGCCTATTGCTCCATTAGAGCCATCAGCATTTTTCACTGAAATAGGGTTAGGGGTTTGATAAGTAGGGATGCTGTGAAAGAGAACATAGTCCTTGTCAATAAAAGTGTGAGAAGGGCCTGAATATAGAAGGGACTTAAATGATTGAGATTGCCAACTTCCATTTTCATAATTCAGTACACATGTCTCAAGTGATATTTCACCACTGAATGGCAATGTGCTTGTGCAAATAGAAATAGATGAAGGAGAATTGAGGGATTTATAATTAGGAGAATTTCTTACTCGGCAGACAAGGAAATTAAGCATGCTTTGTTTTAATTCTGGCACCATGCTTGATTGAGCTGCCCTTTCAGAATGAGGTGTTGAATGATAGGAGTAGTATTTACCATACTCATATAAGTAGTTCACATGTACACTGTACTTATTGTACAAGCTCAGCTCAGCTGAGTTCTAATCACTTCTTGATCCCCAACCACTATGTTCTAACTTACCTTGCCTCATCAGCAGGTACATAAGTACACTCTGCATAACTCTAGCCATACATGTGCTAGTTCAACAGGTTATGAGCCCTGCTAGTGCTTAACTGCACAGCAGTTTTCCTGTTGGTTCTGTGTGTTTTTACGCCAAACCTGACACATCTGCTTTCATGTTTTTACACAGAGCATGACAGAATGTAGGACATGTCTTGTGTGTTTTATGCCAGACCGCCTGCATAAGCATTCTAAATGCTTATGCTCAAGGTGTTAAAATGTCACCCATATCCTAAGGGGAAACTCTATTGGATTGAAAACATTCAGGAATGTGTGACTCATTCGCCACCTTTTTCTTTGATTCATTCATTGATTTAGGACAGTACTGACATCCCTTCAGCCAACAGAAATCATGTCCTCCACTCTCAAAGACCTTTTCCACCTCAATGGCACCAGCTACAAGCATTGGGCTACAGACATGGAGTCCTACCTCTGGTCCCAGGGTCTCTGGATGATCCCATGTTGCAACCAGCCCAACCATGTCATTGATGCCAATGGCAACATCACGATGGACTGCACCATGGAGATCCACACATGGGAGGACAACAATGACAAGGCCCTTGGGGCCATTTGCCTCAAAATGGAACCTCACATCACCACCAAGTTCATCTTGCAGCACTATGCTGGCCTTCTCTGGAATGAGATCAAGACAGCCTACTCCAAGCCCACCATCACCAATGCCTTTCACAAATTCAAGACTATAATGGATACCTCGATCCCAGACAACAACCATCTGGCCCCCTCCTCTGTGAAGTTGAATGTGCAAATTGTGCACCTTCACAAGCTGGGGTATACCATCTTGGCCAAGGTCCAGAGCATGATTGCTCTGTCAAAGATGCCGAGGTACACCAATGTCATCTTGCAAATAATGAACCAGAAGAGTATCACTGCTGTCCCTGCTGGCTCCACCACCGGCACCACACCCTCATCTGAGGTCCCTTCCATCACTGAGCTCAAGGAGATCATCACCACTGCCTGGCAACAACAGTCAAATTGTCACAAGCCTGCTGCACCACAGGCAAACAAGATTTCCACTGTCAAGCGAAAAGGGGGAGACCCCAGTTTCCAGCAGCAGCAGCAAGGCCAGGCTGGCTCATCCTCTTCCAAGGATGACAACAAGGAAAGGAAGCATCACCGTCAAGGACAATGTTCAAAGGCTGGCCAGGAGAAGCAAGAGCAGTGCAAGCAAGCATGCCATGCCAACACCTCCAATGCTGCCACCTCCGCATCTTTCGCCTTCTCCATTCCCATCTCAGCCCCTTCTGGGCCATTTATGTTTACATCTCCTGTCCCCAATCTGCATGCTTCGGCACACACCCAGGGCTCCACCCACTATGGGGAGCCCACTTTCCCTCACACCAACAATGCCATCTCTCTGGCACACCAACTGGGCATTACGCCCACCAACAAAACACTTTGCATCCTCGACCCTGTGGCCAACTGCCACATTGACTGGTCTGGAGGCATTCCCTCCAATCCTCACCCTCTCCAAGGGCAGCTTGAGGAAGTCTCCATTGATGCACATGATGTGCTCATGGAGATCGAGGAAGATATGGTGTTGCTAGGTGAGGATTACCAGGATGATTACCTGAATCAGTTCTTTGTCTTTGATGAGAATGTTGCTGAGGAGCCTCCACTTTCCCCTTCTCAATCTTATCCTTTCTCTTTCATCATTGATGACATGGATGAACATCCCACTCTCAATCTTGGACTCTCCCCAGGTGGCTCTTCTTCCCTCACCCTTGATGACCATCTTGGTGCTGGGATCACTGGTCCATCTGCCTTCTCACAACATTTTGTGACTCAAGAAGAAGATGATGATACAGTTGTTCATTTGTCTTCTAGTGCCTTCATTGGCCCCCCAAGAGAATCTTGGGATGAGGACGATTTCAATGAGATCTGGGGCAAGGGATCTTGGTAAGTATTACAGTCCTCCTCACACCACTCAGATGCTGATGTGTGACTTTCTTTGCCACAGAAAAACATATTATATACAGTACATCGTCATCTGTAGTAGGTAGTGAACGAACAATACTACCTACTTTGCCCTCTACATTTTGTGATGACTGTCAGAAAGTCTCTGGTAAAGGCAAAGAACCTCAGCACCAACATGACCACCATTGACCACCTCCTGATATGTGGCTACTCAATTCAGGTGCTTCATGCCATTTTACCTACCAGATTGGTGATTTTATTGAATATCATGAGTTTAAGGAACCATGCTTCTTGTTCACTGTGAATGGCAAAGCTCCTATTTTGGGGGAAGGCACAGTCATTATTGACTTTAAAGGTTTACATGTGTGATTATTACCTGTAATCTATATGCCTTCCACAGATATTAAACTCATTTCCATGGGTGCTCTACTTTGTGATCGATGCCTCACAGTTCAGGTTTCCCCTGGACTATTCAAATTCTATGATAAGTGCTCCAAATGCACTACACTCTCCTTCCACTCACATGGAGCAGACACAATGTCCTGGATGCGTGCTCCTGCAATTAAACCACATGCAAAGACTACATCTATGGCCTCTGTGGATTATGAACTCCTTTATTGCTGCTTAGGACATCCTTCCAAGGACATTATAAAAGCTGTGCAAAAACATCTAAAGGACTTGATGTGGAGATACCCAAGAAAGAGAAGATTTGTACCAGTTGCCAACTAGGCAAACAACCCAATAGGTCATTCCCTCATACTGAGCGCAGGGCTACCATGCCATTTGAGCTGATTCACTCAGATCTCAAATCTTTTGAGGTGGAATCCTACCATAAGTTCAAGTATGCTATGATGGCTACACATCCATGGCATGGGTTCACTGCTTATGGTCGAAAGACCAGGCACTCTGGATCACCAAACAATTCTTTTTTTATATTTGCACTCAGTTCAATGCCAACATCAAAGGCTTTAAATCTGACTCTGGTGGAGAATTTACCTTCAAGGCATTCAAAGAGTACCTCCATGATAATGGTATTCACATTCATCAATCTGCACCCTACACACACCAACAAAATGGTTGTGCTGAGCGATTAATTCACACTCTGATGGACAAGGCTCAGGCAATGTGTTTTCACACTTGTCTACCTGATTCCTACTGGGAGTTTGCACTCTGTCATACAACTCATATCTACAATAGAACTCCCATGAATTGTCTCCAATGGAAAACCCCCCATAAATTACTTCAGGGGGAGAAACCATTCGTTTCTCACCTATGAGTCTTCGGATGTGGTGCCTGTGTGCACATTCCTGACAAGACACACAAGGATAAGCTGCAATCCAAATCACAGCTAATGGTATATTTAGGGGTTACCACAGAAAATGACACTAATTACATCATCATGCACCCTAACGGATCCATTCATAAATCTGCTTATGCCATATTTGATGAGAATTTATTCCCAAGGTGTTCTGGTGCTCACCCTCACAAGCCAATTAGTCATACACCTAGGAAATCTCATCAATATTCTGATGGTCATTCTGACCACTCCGATGACTCTGACTCCAATGATTCATACCTGGAGCCTACTATTGTCCGCAAGCCTGACCCAGTTCTGGGATCCTTCCCTGAACCACAATGACAGTCTTCACCAGAATGGACCCCCATACCACCTCTAGTCCCTCAGACTCCTCCTAGGGCTCCTCACCCACCTCCTCTCAGTCCACCACCTCTGCAACGATCTGAGTGAACTCGCAAAGTTCCCATTTGTCCAGGTAATATATATGGCAACAAACATCATCCTTTGAAACAGGTGAAAGACATCAAAAAGGACTCATCTTGGGAATGGTTAATTGGAGAACCTTCTACCTCTCAGACACTGGACACTCCTAATGTCCCTGGTGGCATGCCATATTCACCTACTCCTTCCAAGCAGGATGTTGAATGCCTAACCAGTGAAGAGGGAGACACTTTGGTTTCCTTCCTGTGTCAATGAGCTATTCCTTTTGCAGAATCATCTAATTCTCCCAATTATCAGGAATGGTCCTTCAAGGACATTAATAAACTACCACCAGAGGAACAAAAACTCTGGCAGCAGGCCTGCAAAACTGAGCTTCAGATGCTCAAAGAATGCAAAGTATGGGAAATTGTCAATTGCCCCATTGGCTGCAAGGTCATAAAGAATTGATGGGTTTTCAATGTGAAATCCTATGGCTGTAACAAAGCCCATCTAGTCACTAAAGGCTTTTCCCAAGTGGAAGGTCTAGACTATGATTAAATATTCTTGCTGGTTGTCAGATTTGAAACTGTGTGATGCATGCTAGCTTTAGCAGCCCTAGGAAAGTGGCATATATCTGGACTTGATGTCTGATCCATGTTGTGAGAAGGCTCAAACAAACACTGGCAGGACTTGACAAGCTACACCAAACTAGTACACAGCGGTTTAGAGAAGAGGAGAGTAAGAGATGAGGATAAGGGTCTTCCTTAATTCAGCTGCAAGGACGTAGGTTGCAGTGAACAAATGGATTAGACTGGGCAGTCCAGTTTAGTACAGCTAGTTTATATAAGTTACAGGTGTGCACATGGACCATAGGGTCCATGGGAAATATTATGGAGTATAGGTAGATGAAAGAAGTGTCTGTGAGAAAGGAAAAATGATGGAGGGAAGAGAAGAACAGAAATTAATAAGGCGTGTATGCAACGTGTTTGTCTAGACCATAGGTCATGTGTAGTTTCCCACAGTCATGTGCACATCACATGACTTTGAAGTCTGAAGATGTAAAGTATGCGCTTTGTAGCACTAAGTTAAAAAGTTTGAAAATATTGTATATCATAACACTACTCCCTCTTTAAGACTTGAATTCCAGGCAAGTCCCATGATAATTAGTTTCAGTAAAATTTTCATAATGAGTGAAGAGAGAAGAAAAGTCTCCAATGGTAAGGCCATGAAGTTTCCATGGAGCCAAGGGATTCTTTTTATGGAAAGCAGCAACTGCCTGAGGGGCAGTATTAATAATGTCACCTGATTCCCATGTCCTATTGGATTCATCGTAACCTTTCCAATGTACGAGGTATTGAAGCTGACAGCCTTTGAGACAAGATGCTGTGATGTAATCTATTTTAAATTGCTCCACTCCTTCTTTGTCAACTTCAATCACATCTGGGCATGAGATTGGTTGACTTGGAAGGGTTGCCCAATATGGTTTGACATGTGAGATGTTAACAGTAGGGTGGATGCGAATGGAGTTCAGCAATTTGAGTTTGACAGCATTAGGAAGTATCTTGAGGATTTCATATGGGCCAATTCATATTTGAGTTAACTTCTTTGCCATATAGGGTAGCTTCAAATGTTCAGCTGAAAGCCAAACTTGTTGTTCTTTTTCATACATAGGAGTGTCAGATCTTTTATTTTCCAATTGTTTCTTCATTCTTTCTTGTGCTTCCTCCAATGCATTTTCTACTTCTTTATGGGACTTTCCCATCTCCATGCCAAATTCCTTTCCCATGCCTTTGGCTTTTCCTTTGGAACCCATGTGGGGGTGTAATTTTGTGTAATGTTGAAAGGAATGGTGCCAGTAGTGGTGGTAAGAGAATTATTGTGATGGAATTGAGTGACTTTGAGCCAATTGGCCCATTCAGTCTATTGCTTGGCTACATAAGAGCAGAGATATTGTTCAAGTTCTCTGTTGATACGCTCTGTTCATCCATCTGTTTGGGGGTGATAGGCAGTGGAGATTTTCTGGAAGATAGAGAGAAGATTACATAATTCAGAAGTAAAGTCCAAAACAAACTGGAGGCCTCAATCGGAGACGATAATGGAAGGAAGTCAATGGATACACCAAATATTGTCTCTAAAAATAATCACTAGGTCCTTTGAAGAAAAGGTGTTGTAAGTAGGAATGAAAATGACTTCTTTAGAGAATCAATCAACAACAACACAAATGGCAGTGTAACCATGGGAAGTGGGTAGACCTGTGATGAAGTCAACTGATAAATCTTCCCATGGTGGTTTAGAAGCAGGTAAAGGAAGGAGTTTTCCTGCCAGTGCTTTTGACTTTCCCTTTGTTTGGGTGCACACTTGGCAGCTATCTACATAATTTTTAATGTCTTTAGTGATGCCAGGCCATGAGAAATATTGAGTAAGAAGGTGAGAAGTACGGGCTTGTCCTGAGTGTCCACCAATAGAAGAGTCATGACAAATAGTAAGAAGTTCTGTACATAAGGGTTCAGGAACAAAGACTTTGTTTTTGTTGTTTTTGAAAATATTGTTATTGTAATTGTAAGTGTATGCGTTAAAGGATTCTTCACATATTTTTTCTGATTCTTTTATGATTTTATCGTAGAATGAAGAAGAGAGATTGACATTGTTGATAAATAAAGAAGGGGGAAGGACAGTAATATTTTGATTGTGATCACGAACAGCATCACCATGGTCTGGTCATCAAGATAAAGCATCTGCACAACCATTCAATATACCGGGTTTGTAGATAAAAACATAATTGAACTCTTGAAGAAGTACATGCCAATGAGCTTGACAACTGGATAAGGTTTGGGGCTTTTTCCAATATTCGAGATTCTTGTGATCCGTCCAGATCTTGAAACCTTCCCTACCAATAAGGTAGTGTTGCCATTCTTCTAATGCTCGGATGACTGCCAAGAGTTCTTTGTCATAGATAGGGTAATTGCACTCAGTGCTGTCAAAGGAGTGGAAAATGAAGGCGCAGGGTCTCCAGAGTTCCCATTTGAATAGAATGTCCTTTTTGGTAAGATCGTTCAATGGGTGTGTGATGTCTGCAAAGCCTTCTATAAATCATTGATAATAATTACAGAGTCCAAGGAAGCCTTGCAGTTGTTTGAGGTGTGTGGGAACCGGCCATTCCAATATCCCTATCTAGGCAATAGATTGCATAGAACTACTGTAGATACCAAACTAATGTACAAAGGTGAGGTACTTATACTACTGGGAATGGCACACAGACCAGCTAAATAAGAGCACACATAGACCATCTGGGTAAAGGGGATACGAGGCAGTATGAGAGAACTGCCTAGAAAAGGTTATTCATCTGTATCAAGAAGGTTGTCTGTAAAAGTGGCATATTGCATGGTCAGCACCATAAGGGTGAAGCCCTCTTGTATATGCAAAGATGAATGGGTGAGAGCGTAATTAGAAGGATAGAAAGGAAAGAAATCTGTGACATTACCCCCTTCATATGGAAGAGACTCCAACTCTTCCTCAATATTCTCCAGTTTCAGCTGGGCCCATTTCTCCACCTCCTCAGTCCCTTCCAGATTGATCCCCCTCATTGATCTTGTAGTCAGTGTGGTTGTGGTCCCAGTCGACCCACTCATTGCACTCCTTGCACCCAGATTTGCCCATCATTATGGACTTTGCCACAAATACACTTTGCCAAAATTCTTGAGTTTGCCAGCCCCCCAGTGCCCCCCCACTAGTTACTTGATATGGAATGCCACCTGTGTACCTGACTGGCAGCTTAGCAAGAGAGGGAGACCCGAATATACCTCCTAGTATTTCTATGAATTCTTGTTTTTTTTTCTAATTATCCATCATTTTCATTAACTGATGTATATACTCAAAAATTGAGTGCATATATTGAGTGAAAATCAACCAAAATAGAAGCTACTACTCAGGACATATTGTAGTCATCTTCACCATCTGTAGCCTCCCTGTCGTCAATATCCTGTGCCATGGAATTGCCTGAGAACATAATAAGCTACTTGAAAAAATGGACAGGCTCATTAACTCACTCTTTAGATGGCCCATCCAGCATTGCATGAAATGCATGCACAGACCAAGTTGCACTGCCACCTGTCATAATGCATATGCATGAATACCCTCATTTGTGGTTTTGTCAATTCCAGGAAGTGGCTGTGTGCATTGCTCCCACCATGCAGCCCTCCAGGTGAGGAATTGCTGCACACGCCTCATTTCCTCCTTCAGGAGCATAACCTCCTCCATCCAACGGCGAGTCCATGCATGTGCTTTGACCCACTCAATATGAATGGCTGAGTGGTGTGATTAATCTAATGTGTTTGTTGAAAAAATAATGGCTTACCTTTATTGAGTGATTGGTCATCCTCACTTCCCATTACACTGGGAACCATCCATAACCAAGAGGTTACACAGTGTCCCTCACCCAGCCATTGTTCATGTTGCACTCGCTGTGCCTTTGAGATGTGTTGATTGTTGAAATCCATGTCATTGTCCTCATTTTCGAATGCGCCAGGTGCACGAACGTCAGATTTGTTCAGAACCTGGAGGTCAAATTCCCACTGACCAGGCCCATGAAGAACCAACAGCGCATGACACACATGGTGATACTTGTCTGCAGATGCACTAACCTTGTCTGAAAGTTGCTCAATAGTGAGAAGGGCCCGAGTGTTCTGTTGCTGGCCACATACTGTAAGTTAGTGTTGCAGAATGACAAGAAGTGTGCCTTGGCGCGTAGCTGTGAATGTAGTTTGTTCAGCGTGTCATAGCATTGTCCTTCACATAGATCTATCTCCATTTGAACAATACTACCATGGCATATTGCACTTTGGTGGTTCAGCTCAGATGGTAGCCACAGTTTGATTGATTCTACCTCAGGATTTGTTGCTCAATGACCCACGATATTCCAGGCATGTAGACAGCTTGAATTGTTCTGAACTTCTGAATGTGACATTGGAGAGTAAGTCATTGCTGCTCGAGATCCGCAGCTTGACTTGGAGTGATGGTGTCAGCAGGAAGTGTCTTCACATTGCGACTAATTTGTCGTCTGAATAATGCTGATGAGCCAAGAACAGTTGATGCTATGGCACATACTGTGTTTCCTCTAATGAGAGTCCCAGAGACAGGAATCTGCTTGTGCTTGTGTCATGCAACTGCACAGCACCATCTTGCACAGCCTTCTTCTCCTTTCTACTAGCCACACATGCACCTCTGCTTTGGTGAGGTCTCCAGACATTGTCAGTATGCAATAAATGAAGGTAAAATGGTGTGATGTACTGGACTTGGTTGCAACATATGGGTTTGGACACGTCTTGTTAGATTCCCAGTTGAGTACCATCTTAGTCCAAGCTGCTTGGTTCTTGAGACTGATAGCCTCATTAAACTCTTGGAAAGCTTCGAGTTGACAATCCTGTTCAGCTACAGCATTGACTAGCTTACAATGGAGTCTGATGCCTAAGTAGCATATCAGCTTGCAGGCCAAACAGCTAAAGATACGCACTTACCAAATCCTTTGTACTTCTGCCAGTTATGATATCCAAAATGGTCATCCAGTGTGTCATGCTGGAAGCTGGGGCCCATTTCTTTTGTGCTGTTAGTGACACAGTTCATCTCAGCCCAACTGTGCTCTATCCCCTCTCTGTCTGTTTGCCCTACCCCTTCCATGAGATTGAGTGAATGAGGAGTGTAGCACACAGGGTCATGTGCAGGGCCATGGAACTTGAGGATGCCATACTTGATATTGATGCCTGGACACAGTTGCAGTTCTTTTGGGACGTCTTGCATACACTTGTGGAATTAAGCTTCCACTGGCATGCAATGTCGTAAGTAATCACCAGCCAGAGAAGCAGTACATATGTCTACAATGGTGGACAAAAATATGTAGTCCATGTTACAATATCTGATCTGATAATCAGTAGCTGCCAGTAAAAGTGGACAAGAACATACCTCTTGCCTTTCTGCAAATCACTGATGCCAAGTGGGTGTATACATTCATGATGTGTGCAGAGGCACAGGCCTACTCCAGTTGAATGAAGCCCGGCCGAAAATTTTGTCTCAGCATGTGCCAGGGTTTTGAAACCGCTACAGGTGCTGACCTTTGTGTTGTTGAGTGAGAAATTCTGGCCATTGTGCTCAAAGTACTTACATCTTTCTGGCTCGCATACTTGAGAATGTGAGCTTTGTACACAACTTGAGGAATGAAGTATGTGAGGCCAGTGTGGAGACCAGGATCAGCTTCATCACTGGATTGCATGCGATTCTTGAGGTGGAAATTGGCATCCAGTGCGAGTACAATAGAATAAAGGAACCTATCAGAGGAAATCAGTGTATATTACATAGGAATCGATGTTCATACTTGCCTCTCTGATGGATCGACATTCTGCCAACCATTCAGAATGTTGATGCCAGTGAGTGGACAGGCAGGACACAACACTGCGAGTTCACCCTACTGTGTGGCCTCTAGACCATTGCTGATATTTCCTCTACCAGCACACTTCATTAGTTTGATGTGTTGGTACTCCCACATCATTCTAAGGAATTCCTTGTAATGATTCTGCACTGAGCTTAGTAAGCTGGGATCATGCCATGAAGAACACAGCAACATCACATACCTTGGGCAAGTCAATCCCTGTGTTGTCGGTGAGTGATTCTAATGAGCAATAATATTCATAGGCCGAGAGTTTGCCACATAGAGTGAGAGAGTGGAATTGGTGAAGAACCTGCAGTGTGCAGGCAGTTTTCGGATGAGCTAATGTGGCAGGAAACCAGCCAGCTCTCAGCATCTGCTGTTGATTGGACACTCGCTGTTCACAACCACAAAAGTAGACATCCACCCAATGGATCCCATTCACGTCGATGATGAGAAAATCAGTATGTCCTTTTATCAGATTTACACAATGCATATCCACACTGTGCCCCAGCTGAACTACAAGTCCCAATTCTTTCAGTGAGGTTTTCTCGAAGAAAACACCATTCCATTTCTGAATTCCAATCAGAGGATAACATCGCACGTAAGTCACATAAACACGCTCACCTGAATTCTATGGCAGGGCAGTTGTTGGTGTCATCGAACACAACATGCCTGACATTCAATCAAGCCTCCCATGCACACATCACACCGAATGGTAGGTGTGGCCGTTGTAGCACTTAGCGGGCCTTCGACTTGACACGTTCTACAGCACTTCTCATTCACACCATCACCTTGACCCTCACATTGTAAGTCTTTCAGGAGAAATTCCTTGCAGTAACCTGGCTTATCAGTACTCCCAGTCCATGCACACAAGGTGGAGTCCTGGGAATCAATTAATGGTGCATCTGCACTCATGAAAACAATAAGTATATTGGGTAATGCTTTGCTGAAGTCTGTATTTCACCAGCATCAGCGTCAGCACCAATGTTTCCTTGCTCATTCCAAGCGTCTTTGCAGACACCAAATGCCACGCCACGCACTGCTGCAAGTGCTGTAGAACACTGCAAACAACTCTTTTGAGGGGAACTCAGTAGCATGGTAATGCACTTCTGGTCAGACAAAGTTTTGAGCATCTGGCCAATGACTTCATCGCCATTGTCAGAGTCATTGTGGTAGATGTGAGTGTTTAGTTTTTGTTGACCCATTTTGCAGCTTACAGTACCTTACTACCTTTGCAACTGTTGCGAGATGATCTCGAGCGAACACTGGCAGGACTCGTCTTGAGCTACACCAAACTTTACTGGGAAGAGAAAGCAGAGGTTATAAGAGTAGAAGCGGGGTCTTCCTTAATCAACTCGCAAGGACGTAGGTCGCAAGTGACAAATGGATTAGACTGGGGAGTCCAGTCGGATACAGCTACTTTATATATGTTACAGATGGGCGCACGGACCATAGGGTCCATGGGTATGACTACTAGATTTAGATAGATGAAAGAAGGGTTCGTGTGAGAAGAAGAATGATGATGGGAAAGAGAAGCGGAAATTAATAAGGCGTGGTGCAACGTGTTTGTCTAGACCATGGGTCACGTGTAGTTTCCCACGATCATGTGCATATCACGTGACTTCGAAATCTGAAGGATGTAATGTAGTGCGCGAATGCGCTAAGTTAAAAAGTTTGAAAATATAGTATATCATAACAGCAACCATGGCAGGTTTTTACCAGTAGGCTGTGTGCTGATATTCCAACCATGGCAAAATTACCTGTAAAGGTTCAGAGCTTACCTGTGAAGCTGCTGATTGTTTGGATAAGCTAGTATTCACTCTTCTTTGGAGTTTCTCCGAGAGTCCGTGGTCATCGCAATGTGACCTGACCTCACAATGTGAACGAGAGACTTAGACATTTGTCAGGAGTCAAGTGGCAGGCTGAGTATTGTTATCATCTAATGAGGGGGGAATGGTAGTGTTAATACTATTGAAATTATTCCTTGGCATATGAGTGAGTCGCTACTACATTGTGGTGTCCAGTGTATGAGATTAAGTCCTCAGAGGATTTTTGGTCCAAGTGCACACCCAATGAGATGCATGTCTGTGTATACTTTTGGTCCAACTTCAGAGGCATGCCAGCTAAAGCTCTTGGGCGTCCTTGCAAATGCAACACTGCAGAAGAAAAACTTGAAGCTGATCGTGCCAAACACCAGGGTTACTATCACAAGTATGCTTCACAATATTAATCCATTGTACTCATGAGTCATGTCGTTGTAACAAGATATAAAGCACAGATTAACAAAGTAAAGACTAACCGTCAATGGCTGATATCGACCGTGCCACCTGCACAACTGAAACTACCCCAATGCAAGTCAGATTGATAAAAATCTGGTGTGATTGTTAATGAGTTTCATCTTCATTTGCTACAGCAAGGAAGATTGGCAACACTACATGTCAATCTTGAAGTCTACAGAGGCTCGGTTGTTTGAATGCATCAATGGCTCTTCTGCAAGATTCCTTGAGCATACTTATCTCTCTTTCATTGCATCACACAATGGTTCAAATGTTGACATCAACATACTGGGACCTACTGCTGATGTCCTCCAAGGGCATCTCAACAGTGTGCTTGAGTGTCTCACCAAGATTCTTCAACTAGCCAGCTGTGGTGACGAGTGGTGTGATGGAGACATCATTTGTAGAAAGATGAGGACTGTTGTAAGCCAGACAAATGACCTCCTCTGTGCAGCAATGTGTGGCTTGGACGAGTTGCACATTCTTCACAGTCAGGGGACATTACAATACCAGACCATAGATATTACTCTCTAGTAACTCTATTATGATCAATGTACACAAAAAGAGTTGACATCAAAGGTAAATGGCCAAGTGAGTTACAAACTACTAGTAGTTCATGGTTGGTAAATGAATGTGGGCAATGGGAGCAAAAGCAACTTACCCATGTGCCACTAACAATGCATTAACAACCCAATGAACATCCTCAAGAGCAGCACACCAGGAGGGATGTTGCCATCCCTGCCCCTCATCTTCAAAGCCCCACCACATCAGAGAAACCATGACACTGAGAAGGCCATTTTGCCCAGGCTTGTATAACATGTCCCAGTCTTCCCCCTCCATGTGGTTTGGCTTATATACTCCATTCCATGCTGGTGCTATGACACTCCTCCACTTAGGCTGAAGACCACACCACCAAGTCCACCATTTGACCCCAAATTGATGGGCATCTTCAATGTCAGGGGTACCACTCTGTGCACGATTAATCCACCATGAGACTTGCAGGGGGCAATTGGTGGAACTGAGCACGTGTGCACCACCTTTGCAATCAACAAATTATGAGCAGTGCTTGTTCTCAACATACTTTGCAACAAGCATGGTCCAGTCGGGCCTGAGGTCAGCAGTTTGCAAGGTATCAACAGCATTCTGTATCCAGTCAGGTGCATTGGAGGGTAAAACAACATCTGTACCTAAGAATAGAGGTTGGAGCTGGGCCGCATATGTTCAGGTGGCATACCTTGTTCTTCTTTCACTGTGTTCTTCAGTGGTTGGTCTGGTGATTTGCAATTGGACTCTGCATATCAACTGTGGTTATCACCATTTTCTTGTAATTCCCGTGTTTCCATGGCAGTGCTGGGCAATTCAGTGATGCTCACTGGTTATTTCGAGCATGTTAGGCACTATATTACAGTATAATGGATAACCTACCAGAGCTTGCAACACCACTTGGTGCAGCTGTGACCTGGCTTTCGTGTTCAAGGCTGGAGGTCTGTGGATGCTTGCCATTTGCACTATCCATGTTGGCTTCAGGAGGGATGACCTGATTGGAGCTATCACCAGGTGCATCAGATTCAAGCCATGGAACTGCATGAGCAGAGGGTGCAGGGTTCTTGGAGCCTAGGTTAGACTCCCCCCACATACATCAGCACCAGAATTACCCAGAACATTTGAATTAGAGGATGATTCCTCCTTGCATACATTACCTGTGGCGCTACCTGAGACATCTGGATTAGATGACTGATCCACAGCTGTCATAGATTCATTGACAGCAGCAGCAGTGGAATGGGGTTCTTTGTGTGGTTTGGGTGCTGGCACACAATGTGGGACAGTCCTGGACTGTGTCTGGGGAACAGCTTTGAGGTGGTTGAAACCAATGGGGACATAATCGACTCTTTGCACTGAGAAAGGGAGAGGTGCCACATGGTGTTGTTTGTGGGATCATCCATCATCCGATTCAGACTCCTCATCACCAGTCGGAGATTGGTCCTCATCCACCTGTGAGTCCCTGGCTGAGTCAGTGGCCACTTTGGCCTTATTCCGGTGTGATCAGTTATGTTTTGCTGGTGGGGCTTTGCTCTGCTTCTGAACACCATTGTCAATGCTTGAAGAAATCACAAGTCTATCAGCACAAAATACACTGAGTTCTCTTCATGGTCGGCTTCACCATTCTTTATAACATCTTTGTCAGCAGACTGATCTGCACCTTCTGGCAACCTGTGCAACAGTCACTCCTCCTCAGCTGCATGCAAAATTAATTGAGTACAATGGTGGAATGCATCCTTACTTACTGTAGCATGTATTCAGATATTCCTTGAAAGCATTGGTGACCATTTTAAACTTTTTTTTGGTCAGCCTCCTGCCAGTTCTTTGGAATGGCCTCATGGTTGGCACCATGGTGCATCCTAAATGCATGCGATCAGCGGGTAAATGCAAAAATAGAAATAACATACAAGAGGATACTGATGGACCCATTTTTCCTGGGTTCAGGTCTGCCAATAAGCATACAAACATGCATGCCCAGCACTTCACTGATACCACGTATGATGGGACCAACAAAACTGCCTAGGCAATCTATAG
>JBBPQV010000554.1:0-18618 GCA_038092675.1 Boletus rufocinnamomeus
CCCCAACGCGAGCACCACCAAACGACCCGCTTACCTTTTTGGGATCTGGTCGATAGTGATGACACCGCCCCGTAGCTTCTTGTGTGCTGCCACCCGACCAGCGATCCACGCCTGAACCTGAAGTGCGAGTTCGGCGTTCTCGTGTGGTGCGATAGGGCGGGTAGATACGATGTATGCTCTGTATACACAATGGTGAGTTGCAGAGGGATAGAAGACGGACGAAGAGGGTATTCGGCGTACCTTGGCAACTCGGTCGCTTCTTCTTTGTCATATATCCCGATAACAGCAGCATCCACAACGTCAGGATGCTGAAGAAGCAGCGCCTCGAGCTCGGCGGGTGGTACTGCACCGTATCCAATTCGTCTATCAGCATAAAACGACGTGCGAACACCATGCAAACCGACTCGCCTTGGAAACCCTATCAAGAAGAAAGGAGAAAATCATGCAGGGGGTGAATATCACGAGGTTGTGGCTGAGGTGAACCTGCGTGCACCCACCTTGTACTTGATGAGCTCTTTTCGTCTGTCAATGATCATGAGGAACCCCTCGGCGTCACTGACAGCGATATCCCCTGTCTTGAACCACCCATCGGGGGTGATCGCCGATGCTGTTGCACTGGGATTATTCAAGTATCCCTGATGGTGACCCCCCAGCATGAGCGACATGCAAGAGGCCGACCAGCACCTAAAACACACACCTTCATTATTGTCGGCCCTCGGACCCATATCTCACCCGCGCGGTCAATATCGGTAATGACCTGAAACACCACATGCCAGGTACATACATATCAGCGATCGACCAACAGCAACACGCAGCACAAATGTCAGATGCTAACCTCTCCCGCGTCTTCGCGGACCAGTCGAACTTCAAGGTTGGGTAGCACACGACCGATGGAACCAATATGCTTGTTGGCGTCATCCGGGTGTAATATCGTGACCGTCGGGGAGGTCTCTGTGAGACCGAAGGCTAACGTCACGGGAAAAAGTGGGTCAGTGTGGTGAATAGAGTGGCAGGTTGGCGGACACACCCTGACAAACGACAGTGTTAGCGCCAACTTTGTGGAGACGCTCTCTTATGGTCGCTACGAGGTCTGACCCCAAGGGAGCAGCGGCAGAGTACATCGTACGTAGTGAAGTCATGTTGTACTTTTCAATGGCTGTCGATAGAAGAATCAGTCCATGGAACCGGCCAGACGAGGTTTGGCTTTCATGATGAAACACGTAGATTTGAATCACAAAGAAAAAAAAAGAACACATACCCTCATGACGAGCAAGTACGACTAATATGGGCGGGACGACGAATGAAATCGTCGCCCTGTATCGTTCCACAGCCTCACAAAACCGCACTGGATCGAAACCCCCAGTGACCAAGACTGGCGTACACAGCGAGAGGGGGAAAAGCAGCAATTTTATCGCACCATAGCTATGGTAATAGGGTAACGGTCCCAAAAGTACGTCCGGTTGTGGACCTTTGGTGTCCCCAGGCAACGACGGTGTCAGACATGGGATCGTCCTCGGCCACGCTGGTCTCAGGATCTCGATGAGCGAGGTGAGATTGTAGTGGGTCGTTTCGACGCCCTTGGGTTTGCCTGTTGTCCCAGAGGAGTAACAGAGGTACAATGTCTCGTTCGATCGCTCTCCATCAAAACTGACCTCATGGGGAAGCTCACCCCGCCCTAGGAACGTCTCCAGTTGCGTAAGGGACGCGAACCCCGTGGATCTCGGGTCAGGCACGCCGGTGAGCCAATGCGATGTTACCAGGACGACTCTAGAACGAATCTCGGCATCGGTACAACCAATGGACTTGAGGGCGTCCTGGACGACGTGCACGAGCGTCGGGTGAGCAAAGACAAGGTGGGCACTGGCGTTAGTGTATTGGTACGCCAGCTCGGTGGCGGTGTAGCCACTGTTGGCGAGCGTGGCACGGAAACCGGCGGCAGCGGCGCCATGCAAGAGGATGGGCCAGACAATGTTGTTGGGGGAGAATATGAGGATGGTAGGAGGGGAGGTGGGCTGGGCTGGGTATGCGAAGGGTGTGGGGAGGTTGTGGAGGGAATGCGCGAATTGGAGGGCGTAGGAACGGACGGCAGCACGGGTCAGGACTGTCCCTGTAGCCGCGTCAATGAAAGCGGGCGAGGCAGCAGGAAAGCCACCGACAAGGCCTGGGGCATCTGGGGTGGTGCCCAGGAGATGGGTGAAGATGGATCTGCGAAACAATGGCACCTTTGGGTACGGCGAGATCAGAGCGACTTCGGACATGGTGGTGCGAAGCAAACAGACCTGAAAGCCTTAGAAACTGCGCGCGCAGTAAACCCGATTGCGGCGTCAAGGGTAATTATCATTGACACCGGGGTAACTGCCCAATATCATAGCAGACCCTGAACAGTAAGTAAACGAGTTCCGAATCTTCGAATGGCCTTGTCAAACACCGCCGAGCATCTTGAAGTACGGGGTCGGCAGTGCAACGGCTGGCCTGCTTCGGTCAATGTAGACGTGGAACCTTTGATGACCATTTCATTTCACAAGGCCAAGATTCAGTGTACTATCATATGATACGTAGCAGCTGATGATTGAACTTTATCACTATCAATCAGAGCCCATCTCGGCCTTGCTGGCTTCATGATCAGTCTCTCCATCACATTCGGTCTCCTCTCCTCCTCTGCCCCTCGCCCCTTCCCGAAACTGCCAGTGTGGCCGTGATCCCTTTACTTAAATCCCGACTTATCCGTACGCATCACTCAACACACTGCCCGCAGTCATGTCCTTCTTCCTCTGCGTAGACTGCGGCGGATCAAAGACCTCCGCCGTCATCACCAATCACGATGGCGAAATCATCGGCCGCGCGCTCGGTGGCCCATCCAACTTTTCCTACATGTCCGCGACTGACTTTCAAGACGCCGTCCGCACAGCCGTCTCCAACGCACTCAAGACATGCGTCTCCCCGCCCTCGACCGATCCAGTACCCCTACCCGTCACACCAGGCGTGTTCGCGTCCGCCTGGTTCGGCATCTCTGGCGTCGACTCCGCTGCAGCAGCGCGCAACGCCGCAATCGCCGTCGCCCCGCTCCTCAACCTCCCCTTGGGCCCACGCCTCACCGTCGCCAACGACACCCATCTTCTCGCTGCGCCACTCCGGCTCCACCACGATATCGCCCACGCCGTGACCGCCATCGCCGGCACCGGTTCTTGCGTCGTCTCCTTCACCCAAGACGAATCCAGCTCCCTGGTCGAACTCGCACGGACAGGCGGCTGGGGTTGGATTCTCGGTGACGAGGGGGGTGGTTTTCACGTCGGTCGGGAGACGATGCGGTTGATGATGCACGATCTGGCGTGCCGTTCGTTGGGAATGATACCAGCCCCGAGGAGTGACCTGAAGGAAAAGGTACTTGCCCGGTTTGGCATCACTGGGGAGGGGAATGCGGCCGAGGTGCTCCCCGTGGTACATATCCCCGAGCCACATTCCCAGAGCTCTGACACGTCTGCCTCCGTGCCTGCGCCAGGCATACCCCCACACCAGCAGGTCGCGCGCGAGAAACGCCTCTCGCAGCTCAGTCCACTGGTGTTCGAAGCGGCGTTCAAAGAGGGCGACGAATTTGCGTTCAGGGTACTAAGGAAGTGTGCTGGCGCGCTCGCGGACCAGATTGCGATGTTGTGTCTGACGCCGGGGCAAGATGTTGCGCGGAAACCGAGGGGCGTCAGGCCGGAGGACGCCATCTTGTGTTTCGGGGGCAGTTTGGTGGGGGTCAAGGCGTACAGGGAGCTTGTGTTGGATGAGCTCAGGAAACGAGGGTGTGTCTTTCGGTATGTCGAGTATGTCGACGACGCGGCGGCTGTTGGAGCGGTTGGTTTGGCGGCGTCTGGGAGGCTGAATACGTGAACAACTTGTGTATAATTATTCTTGATTACCGAGTCTAATGGTCTTGACTACTGTACAACTACTTACTACTAGGAAGTCCTCTCTTTGCCTGCCCTAGTGCAACATTCCCACGCCTGTCCTTAGTATGAAAGCAAACAAACTTGGTTTTTCTTTTTTTTTCTCTGTGCGGCGACACGGCCAAACTTTTCCCCATGTTGCTCATAGCTGCGCAGTGTTCACGCGGCTGTTCGAGTGTCAGGCCGTGTTCCGAATAATTTGGACGTCTCAGCACCCATTTATCGCATCTTCGAGTCCTTCGGGAACAAGAAGAGGGGACGGGTCGGTGGTTCCATACATGACATCCATTCTCTTATTATTCTTTTGTTTTCTGATAGTGACGCTCTTTCTTAAAGACTTACATGCAATGTTGTTGAAAAGCATCAGAGTGTGCCGTGTCTGTCGGATCCAGGTTGCGGAAAATACAAGATATCTTGTGCGTTCATAAATGCGTGTATGCTGTGATACTTGGGAACTGCTGTAGATGGTCATGGAGAATTGGGGCCGACATTTCAGTGATCAAGTGATGCGATTCGTGACCGTGCTTTCGTAGCATCTCGCGGTTCGGTGCGTGTCCAACTCGAACGCGCTCGCTGAGCACACTCTTTCTTCGGCTCAGTACACGGAATCCCACAAACCGGGATATCTTTGAGGTGTGTCCTGCTGCTGAACCACTGTATGACGCCCTTGTTCTCACAAACCAAGTTCGAGGTAGCTCGAAGCCTGGAGATGAACTATATTTTCCCCCAACACAGGTTCAAGTGCGAAGTTTGCCAGGAAATACGTCATACATGGCCTGGCCAGAACTGGGCTGGAGGGACCCGACGGCCAACCGTGCTGCAATCGTGTCACTGTGCACCGTGCTGCTCTCGTGCCCTCCGCGGTATCGCTCGTTGTACACGACCATCTGTGGCATTGATCCCGAGGGCCGCGTCATGATTCATGTATCGAGAGTTGCCACCCTGATATCGCAGCACATGCAGGGGGGGTGAGAATTATTCCGAGTCTGCCATCCTTATCTCGGAGCGTGTTGTGACGCCTAGATCAGGGATGACAGTCATGAAGGAGTTCGATCGAAGAAATGCAAGACCGTTGTCCACAGCGTCGTTACTGGGGCACCAGCCTGAGTCATCTGCATCCCGACCGCCACCACGGAGGGCGACGAACTTTGCTTCGGGGGCTTTTTCATGGTTGGCTCAGTTCGTGGATGGCGAACGACAGTGTTCTCTGATCGATTTCAAAGGTGAAGCCGAGAAGCTGGCGTTGAGAATATGTCATGGCAATATCTCGCATACCCAAAACGTGCTCGTTCTAATACGACCGGCGAAGTATGTTGTTATCCCATCTCATTAAGTAAATGGTCTGCTGATGCATATTCCAGGGACGTTCGACGAAGAGAAGAATGGCATGTCATGCGCGACGCTCGGTGCGATCAAAGAATTCCTGGACGACCAGTTCTGGCTCTGTAATTGAACACCATGTACGGAGCGTTCCGTTTTTGTCCGGGCCGAAGCGACCGGTGGCATATTTTTGGAGCAGGCGTACTGTCCAACAGCTAACAGTCGTCCAGAGGGACCGGTTTGCAGGGATCCTCTGGAGAAAACAATTGGCCAAAGGATCTTTGCACTGGCCGATTACTTATCCGTGTGATACGGGATTCTCCTTTTAGGTTGTTCTGGAATCAGCACGTTCCATACAGCCGCCAAGCGATTTCGCACACAAGTATGTATCCGCACGCAAAGTTCGTCGGTATCCTGGAGTACACCGATCTCGAAACACGAGTTTTCGAACTGCCCTGTAAGAATTAGTAGGTGTGTTAGGCTTGCTTGATCGGGCCCCATTTTTTTCACGGTACCCTCTTTTCAATTGTGAGGTTGAGGGAACGTTTCAATCAGAAATTATGTCAGAAAAATATTTACGCCATTATCACGGATTTTCATAAGGTAAAAATGTGCCTTGTTATGACCATTTTAAGGGTCTTAAAATGGTCCCACGGCAACTGAAGCCACAAAAAAAATTGTAAATCACATTAAAAGTTAATTATAATTATCATTGTAAGGCACTTATCATAGAAATCAGGTGCCATTAGCATGCATTATCATGGTAGCCCTGAAGAGGCACATTCACACGACTTATAATGACTCAGCATGGCGCCAAGAAAGTTCCGACATTTTTTTTCTGAGGCGAAGTGTTGTCATCGTACCTTTTTGTATTTATGTACCAAATGTATGTTGTACTTTATAGGTGACCCACCCGTATACGAGCTCCGTGGTGTTTGTCGTACCACCGACTCATTGACATCCCGCCGCGGAGGGTTTAGACCGCCCGTATTGACTTCCAAACCTGCCCACACGGAACAAGCTTGCAGCGTTAAGTTCAAGGGGAGGCCGAGTAGAGGCGGACCACCTCGTCCCGGAATGTCACGAAGTCAGTATACTACTCACAAATCAGCCAATACGTTATACCGGATTTACACTCCAGATCATGCGTGGCGAGTACCATAGTCGTTCTCCCGACAAGAGAACAGGTATATCTATATCACGGTATTAAAAGGTTGCCAGCAAAGATCTATGCGATGAGCTAATACCAACATCCCGAAAGACTAGTACTACAATCGACGCATCAGAGGGACAGTTTGAAAATAACCCATCCATCCTAGGATCCATCACGATGACTCTGTTCTACATGCTAATGAAGAAAACATGAAATATGGTGAGAAAAGCATATCCTTTGGGGAAGAAAACTGTAAACGTACCTTGCTTGAAAGGGCAGTTGGAAAACTGCTCTTCCAGGTCAGAGTATAGGTACAACCATTCGTCCAGCGTGCTGATGAATTCAGCGTGTGGGACTTCTGTTCGTGATGTACGTAGCATGCTACTGCAAAATATCACAGTACAAGCCACGATCAGATGGCAGATTGGCCTGTGCAACTCCGTTGGCCAATTATTCTCCAGACAATCAGCGAGTTCGGGGCTTTCAATGGTTGTCATTGACTTCGTAAGAATTGCGAGAGTGCAGAACCTGTCAGTGGCTGTGCGCAGCGCCGGGGTGCCATTCACCCAATCAGCATACTTTTTGGGCCAATTTCTCATATGAGAAAGCTGCCCAGACCCAATGGACTGGACAAACCCATTTTCATCGGCTTTACGCAATTCCATATCGGAAAGTGGCCCTGCATAAGAGAAAAAGAATAACAAAAGCACATAGAGGAAGGACTCTACGTCATCAAAGTGCGTGTGCCTGCCGCCCCAGAGCACGTTGAAGGAAGTGTAAGGAAATATTCCCTGGTATGCTGGTTGATTAATAACGACAGGGGATTGGTAGAGTACGTACGGTTCGTAGCGCTTTCATTGTTTGTTTGTTATCGAGTTGAGCAGTAGAAGCCTTGTATGCAGTGGGCCAGGTGGCAGATTTCAGAAATGCCTCAAGAGGCGTGGCTGATACAGCCGGCGTAGGCTCCTCGGCTCTCTGCAGGATGGCCATGTCGAAATCAATCAGATAGCCTCGCTCGTCACCGGGACGAAGACCGAGAACAATATTGTTCTCGCTGATGTCATGGTGCAGAATACCGATCGTCGTAAGATATTCGTGCCCTTAGATGCCCTCGCATCAACATACCATTCCAGTCACGACAGCGCAAGAGACGAACATACCTAACAACGCACCACGCAAACCTCGTACAAAGTCATGCACGCCCCAGAAGTACTTCACCGGGCGCTTCAACTCGGAGATAGAGACCGTCAGTGGCACACGGTTCTCGACGCGCAGGTTCCCGATCTGATCATCGCTAAAGCCCCTGATTGCACCGAGCGTCGTACATGTCTTGCCATTCCTCTCGACCTTGAACGTCCTGAATACGCGTCAGTGTACCGTTCATCAAACCAGACAGGATAGTATACCTGAGCGGTACAATCAAGTTACGGCGAGGTTTGCTCATCAGATGTTCCATGACTGCATCCTGTTCCGCAACACGCCCGAGATCTTGCCACGCCATTTTCAACGCTAGGAGCTCGGTTTCACCTTTGAGATTCACGACACAGAATACCATCGTCCCCTTTCCGCGGATCGGGCTGGCCGTGAGCAGGATCCCTATACATTCATAACCATACACCGCAACAGGGAAGAAGACGAAGCGATTGACTTCCTTGACGACGTTTTCATTGGTCCTGCATTTATTCGATTGCGTCCCCTCGTTGCCGTCATCCGCGATTTCGCAGTGAACCCTCTTTGAGGACGTCGAAGGTGCGATTGCGCGCTGGCAGGGGGTAGGCGAAGCATTGCAGGCACGAGATCCAGCTTCGGAGATTGCTACTCGTGAAAGAGGATTTGGCACCGAATACACCTCATTTTCCTTGATCTGCCGTAAGGTAGATTTCGAGGTTGCTGCGTTCGATGCGACCGAATGGCGGGTAACGTTTTTGGCCGTGCAGGCCTGTTCTTTCCCTTCCACTAGCACGTCCGCATTGTGGCCAAGGTTCACCTTGTCTGCCAACGCAAGACCAAGCAGGATCCGTATGAACTCGATGCAACCACGACCATCCGCAAGCGTCAGCTCGAGACGTTCTGTCCCGCTACCCTCTCCACGCAGGAACACCGCCTTGTCCTTTGTGATCGTGAGCACATAATACACCCACGGCTGCGCACGTTCCAACCCTCGCTCGTACCATTGCATCCGAATCTGTTCGACGCCCGCCGCCAGGCCTTTGCCCTTCGACTCCCCGATGAGGCGCAAAGCCGTGAAGTTTACATACTTAGGATCGACAGTTTTCAAGTCATCTGTGAACGCTTCGATGGGCAACAAAAGGAAGTTGGGTCGCGTGTCATCTCCGTCTGATTCGTATGATAGCGGCATAGCATGATGTTCAAGTTTGTGCTCGGGAGCCGCGAAGCGATTCCGTAATCTCGGGTTCGCGACGGCCAGCCTGGGCTTCGCGAATGCGTAAGCATGATTGGTGATGTTATTAAGGAATGAGACGAGTTGGTCGTCACTGAGAGGTTCAGCGGGGAACGTGATCCACCAGAATGAGTATGTCTTCGTTTTCTGCTTCCCCTTCCCCTTCGCGCTCGTCTGTTTCTTCTCGCCCTTCGTATCGGTAGACAACCATTCCGTCTCCTTGTCATTACCTTCGGTACCTGGTTTGATGCAATCGTGGTCATCAGCGTCCTCAAACGCATGCTGAATGGCCATTCGAACGCTATCGGAGTCTGGGTCAAGGGGGACCCTGGGATCGTTGTTGTCACGAGGGCCCGTCCCCTCGAAAACTTGAACCACACTATCATCGATCAATTGGTGTAGAATATCCCTCGCCAGCTCGGTCGACACTATGTGTCCAAAAACGTGGTCGGCGAGATCATGCATGAGGTACCGTGCCTTGGCCAGCTCGTGGGCAATCGCTTCGTCTACGGGAGTGCGCGTATGTGTCTGGCCCGGGTGTCGATTGGAGGCTGACTCTCAAGAGGACGAGACGACTCGGACTAAAGTGAACGAGATGAGGGACTAATCATGATGTAAAGTCAATATGCATCGAGTACTCGGTAGAAAATGGATCTCACCTCAGTCGAGAGAAGAATGACTGATGGGAATGGAAAGAGAAAGAATGCTATAAGTAATGCTGGTTGAGACGGAGAGTGAAAAGAAAACGAGGAAGAAACATGGAGATAAGAGTGTACGTGTATGTGCATGATGCATTAGTACGTATAATTGTGATACTGACTTTTTTGGAGATGGGTTGCTTATTGTGCGGACGGGCACAACCACATTGTTGTCTTCTCTGTATTTGCAATCGGTTATGTTTCGCTGAACGTGTAGCAACGTGAGATGGGAGGACAGACCAAGTACAACAAATAGCCAACGTACGACTATGTTCACGATTCTCGCGTATTGCGACGCATCTGCTTCGACGTTAATGGAAGTAGCAGGCGTCATCAACGTTGTAGTAGCCATTGCGCGAAGTGAAAGAACATAAGATAGGAATGGTGAGTGTTTCTGGAATCTGCGTGTCGGTTGGAAAAACGGGTCTTACTACGTACACTGAACTTAGAACTTTTTGGTCACTATGTAGCAAGTTCAACGCTAGCTGTACATATGGAGGCAGACAGCCTCAGGGGCGCCATTTCCAAACTAGGTAATTTTGATTGTGGACGCGCCGTGGCACTGACAGCATCCATGGCAGAGAACCTGTTCCACACCAGACTCTATTGTTGGTCCATCAAGAACAATCAGTGCGGACGAGCAGGCACGCGTCCACACCGTGTTGGGTGGCTATAAGTCGCGAACTAAGGCTGTTCCTGTGACAGTAAGACCCATATTTTCTTTCTAACCGCCGCTCATAAATACTCATCAATCAATCTCTTCCGTGTTCTTTCATTCGCGTTATGGCCACCACGACGTTGACGAACCCTGCTAACGCCGCCAATCCTGCAGAAAAAGCAGAACCGCGTGCGAGAATCGTGCGAACCATAATCGTACGTTTGACTTGTTGTTGCGTCGACCTCTCCTCTCCTCACTCCGCGGTTTCGACTTCAGCGAAATATGGGCGACAAACAACCACGCGAGCACGGTAACGTTGTCGTGCCCATCCGTACCAAGAATCACCCGTCTCCAATGAAACAGACTGCCTCCAACAGACAACCAGGCCAATCCCACACGCGCAGCACCGTGGACGCAGCGATTAACCACGAATTGGCGAAGGCACGGATTCTGATGCATGATCTCGCGGATCATGTGTTTGGCCACATAGTTTCGACTGAGTCGGCGAAAGATATTCTTCGCAAGTTCATCGATGACGGGCTCGTTGAAGTTTTCGAAGGGTCTTCTCCCGGATGGAACAACGATGGCAAGGTTCCCCTCGACCCGAACTCCGATGATGTTCAAAGTGCCGTTCAGCGGGCGTTCGAGGACGCAGATATGCACGATTGCATTCAGCCGGTTACCGAAAACAAGAGCGGGGAGCCAGAATTATCGTCTACGGATACGACGGGGAAGGGGAAGCAAAGAGAGACGAAGAGGAAAGGAAAACAGAAAACGAAGACATATTCATTCAAGTGGAGCACTTTCCCTGGGGAGCCCATCAACGAAGACGAACTCGTTTCGTTCCTCAACGAGGTCACCGATCGCGCTTTCGGTTTCGCGAAGCCCAAGCTCGCGGAAGCGGACTCGCAGTTGCGTCATCGCTTCGCAGTTCCCAAGGACAAAAGACATGCTATGGCGCTATCGTATGAACCAGATGGAGAGGACATGCGACCCGACTTTGTTTTGTTGCCGAGCGAGGCGTTTTTAGACAACTTCAAGACCGTCGACCCGAGATATATCAACTTTACCGCCTCGCGGCTCGTCGGCGAGACGAAGAACAGGGACCTGGCTGCAGGCCTCGAGCAGGTGCAGCGGTACGCACGGGGCTTGAAACGCGCGCAGCCGTGGGTGTATTACGTACTCGCGCTGACGATCACCAAGGACAAGGCGGTGTTCTTGCGTGGAGAGGGTAGCGGGACGGAACGTCTAGAGCTGATACTCGCAGATGGTCGTGGTTGCATCGAGTTCATCCGGATTCTGCTTGGTCTCGCATTGGCGGATGAGTTCGACTTAGGCCACAATCCAGACATTAAACTCGGGAGCAAAGCACGGACCTGCGAGGTCAATAATGTTACCTACCACTCTGTGCCGTCGAATGTATCATCATCGGCAACTGCTTCTCGCCTAACAAGGACAACGGATGTGGAGTCGGTCGCAATCCCGTCTTCTGACGCTGCTGTCTCTCGGGTTACGTCGGAGGCACTTTCCATGTCTTCTCGTATTCGCAGTGCTTCGGCTGCATCCAAGGCCCTTCCCAGATCTTCCCGCCCCCGCAGCTCCTCGACTACATCAAATGCGCGTCCTAGCTCCTCGCGCAATGCTTCGGTGGCTCTTCGGCAGCAGGCAATTGCAGCCTCCTCCACGTCTTCGAAGAGGGTTCACTCCGGACTCGAAGATGATGAACGTGAGGAAACAAGGCGAAAGAAACGCAAGACTGTCGAAACCGTCGTCAAGAAAGAAGAGCGAGTAGTGTTTTTCCCGCTACGTGTGTACGGTTACGAGTGCGTCGGGATCTTGTTTACGTCCAGCTCGATTCGTGGACGAGGAACGACGGTATTCTGTGTGATTGATCTCGAAGACAAGGACAAGCTGCTGGCTTTGAAAATGTCGTGGCAAGATCTCGAGCGGGTGGCGGACCAGGATGAAGTTACAAGAAAATTGGGGGAGAGCAAACCTCATCCTAACGTGATTGTGCCGCTCAGGTACGCTTTCTCGTCTAATCCGGGGAGCGGTGTGTTAACGCGGAATCAGGACATTCAAGGCAGTGAGGGACGGCAAGACGTGCACAACCCTCGGTGCGATTAGGGGCCTTCTCGATGATCAGCTCGCCAAATTGCGCGTTGAAAATCGGGTATTGAGTATTTCTACCTCCGAGTTGAAGCGCCCGGTGAAGTACTTCTGGGGTGTGCATGATTTTATACGAGGATTACGCGGCGCCTTGTTAGGTATGTGTCGTTCCTGCGCTGTGATGGATGACATGATATATTGATGCGACGACATGAAGGGCACGAATATCTTACGAAGATCGAGATTCTGCACCGTGACATCAGCGAGAACAACATCGTTCTCGGGCTTCGTCCCGGACATGAACGAGGGTATCTGATCGACTTCGACATGGCCATTTTACAAAAGGCCGAGACACCAACACTACCCTCACTGCCTCAGTTTCAAGATCCATACAGCTCAGCCGCCGAGCAGCGGCATTCCAGTCCTCTCGAACCGGATGGGACCGAGCCTGCCAAAGGGCTGCGAACAGTAAGCATCCTCCACGAATCTGGTGTTGTCGTCAGCTTACGTGACTTCAAGGGAACATTTCCTTATATTTCCTATAATGTTCTTTGGGGTGAGAAGCACACACATTTCGACGACGTGGAATCATTCCTCTATGTGCTTTTCCTCTTCTTTTTCTCTTATGCAGGCCCACTTGCCGACACAGAGTTGCGTAAAGCCGACGAGGCTGGGTTTGTTCAGTCCACTGGTTCCGGTCGTCTTTCGCATGTGAGAAATTGGCCAAAAGAGTATGCCGATTGGGCGGATGGAGAACCGAAGAATATAGCAAAACAAAAGCATTCTACTATCACGGATCCCAGTGGCGCAAAGTGCATCCTTCGAAGCGCCGAATTCAAAGAATGTCTGGTGAACAATTGGCCAAAGGGTTTGCACCGGCCGATTACGCATCTCGTTGGAGCTACTTTCAGCTTGTTCCGGAACAGCACACTCTACACAGCCGCCAAGCGATCTCGCACCGAAGTATCGCATGCAGAATTCATCCATATCCTGGACAAGTGGTTGGATGAGTACTCCCATCTCGAACGCGAGTTTTCGAACTGCCCCTTCGAGGAAAGGTGTGTTTTCACTTTTCTTTTTGCAAAGTTATGTTTTTCGTTGACCAGAATTTGTTCGTTCTTCAGTGCAAATATAGCATAGAACCGTCCTCATAAATAAAAACACCTGTATTATAGAGTGCGCTGCGCGCCGTAACAAACAGCTTTCCGACGTTGCGTTGGTTAATTGCAGACATACCTTACTTGATTATTCGTGTGACGGAAAGTTCGAGGTCAGTTTTAATATGCCCCTCGCGGGTTTTAGGTGCATCGCGATGATGCGCGGTCGTACGCAAGGGTTACGCTTTTTGTGTCCTCTTGCGGCAAAACGGTCAGCGGAAGATGGTGATCCGCGTCATGCTGGTAACCCCATTCTCCCGATGAGCATGCGAGTCTTATGGAAATTTAGTCAGCGATCGCTACACAATATTTTACTGACTTATTCCCAGATACGGCGAGATCTGGAGCACTGGGCCACATCCGTGTCGAAAGCTCGATCATTATCAATGCTTGCTGAATTATACCTGAGTGGTTTAAATTAGTGATATTGTTCGCGAGAACATGTTAAGAGTAGGATCTTGCCTTCTGTGCGGTCCTAACGGGTCTCGTCCGGGATTCCATTGTCTTGCGTTCCCTGTGTAATAATGATAACGGGATGCTGGGGGGTGAACAACGAGTCCAGGACGGTACATGAGTGGCTAGTCCTCAGTGTTGGCGGGTGTCTGTACCACCCCAATTGTTGGTCAAGAACGTCACCGAAATCGTGATATGGAGGGACCAGGGATCCAATACATCAAGCCTTAATGGAATGGACGGATTTAACGAGATGGGGATGTATGATTATAGATTCGCAGTACATCGGTTTAAGGGGTAAGAGAACGCTCGACGCCGGCCCCTCGCTCATATAATAAACGGCGGGAACGCTTACCCATGAGACTGATGAACGTTAACCATGGGTACCTTCTGCGACCATCCACACCCTCCTGATTTCGGCTTGAGTGCTGCAAGCAAATAGAATTTTTCTACCGTATCGCATCTTGAGTTGAACTATGAGGAAAATAAGCCCAGTGCACGTCTTGGTACACGCGGTCACAGCGAAAGATCCAGGTCTCACTGGCACAGCTGCCGCGGCTGTACGGTACGCGAGAGGGTTACCAAGTTTGGTTACATTTAGGGGTAGTATTTCCAAACCAAGTAACGTGTTGTGGACGTCCGAGTTGACAGCGGCACTGTGGGCATTCCACATCAGACCCCATTGTCTGTCCATCAACAACAATCAGTGCCGACAAGCAAGCACGCGTCCACAGCGTGTAGGCTCGGTATAAGAGGCGGGCTAAGCTTGCTCTTGTGACTGTAAGACCCGTTTTTCCAACCGCCACTCGGAAACATTCATCATTCTTACCTTGTGTTCTTTCACTTCGCGCAATGGCTACTACAACGTCGATGACGCCTGCTGATCCCATTAAGGCTGAAACAGACGCGTCGCAATACGCGAGAATCGTGGACATACTCGTACGCTGTTTACTTGTTTTACTCGACCGTCCTCCCATCTCACGTTGTTACACATTCAGCGAAACATGACCGATTGCAAATACAGCGAAGATAGCAAGGTGGTCGTGCCTGTCCGCACGATAAGCAACCCATCTCCTCCAAAAAAATCAGCTTCCAATCGACACCCAGGCCAGACCCATACGCGCACTCCGGTAGACGAAGCGATCGCCCACGAGCTGGCCAAGGCACGGTACCTCATGCATGATCTCGCCGACCACGTTTTGGGACACATAGTGTCTACCGAGTTGGGGAGGGACATTTTACGCCAATTGGTCGATGATAGGGTCGTTCAGGTTTTCGAAGGGGCGGGCTCTCGTAATAACAACGATGCCAAGGTCCCTCTCGACCCGAACTCCGATGGCGTTCAAACGGCCATTCAGCAGGCGCTTGAGGACGCTGATAAGTACGACTGCATCAAACCGGATAATGAAGGCACTAGCGAGGAGCCAGAAGGGTCGTCTAGCGATACGAGGGGGAAGGGGAAGCAGGCGAGTGCGAAGGAGAAGGGGAAGCAGAAAATGAAGGTATACTCATTCAGGTGGATCACGTTCCCTGCCGAACCTCTCAGTGAAGACCAACTCGTCTCGTTCCTTAATAACATTACCGATCGTGCTTACGCATTCGCGAAGCCCAAGCTCGCCGTCGCGAACCCGAGGTTGCGCCATCGCTTCGCAGCTCCCGAGGACAAACATCATGCTATGCCGTTATCATACGAGCCAGACGGAGAGGACATGCGACCCGACTTCCTTTTGTTGCCCATCGAAGCGTTCACAGATGGCTTCAAGACCGTCGATCCCAGGTATGTAAACTTCACGGCTTCGCGCCTGGTCGGGGAGTCGAAGAATAAGGACCTGGCAGCGGGCGTCGAACAGATGCAACGGTACGCACGAGGGTTGAAACGTGCGCAGCCATGGGTGTATTATGTGCTCGGGATGACGATCACAAAGGACAAGGCGGTGTTCTTGCGTGGAGAGGGTAGCGGGACAGAACGTCTGGAACTGATGCTTGCGGATGGTCGTGGCTGCATCGAGTTCATACGAATCCTGCTTGGTCTCGCATTGGCGGATAAGGTTGACCTAGGGCACAATCCGGACGTGGTGGTGGAAGGGAAGGAACAAGCCTGCACGGCCAAGAACGTCACGCACCATTCGGCCGCATCGAACACAGCAACCTCGAAAGCTGCCTTACGACAGACCGACCAAAGCCAGGTGTATTCGGTGCCAAATCCTCTTTCACGAGTAGCAATCTCCGAAGCTGGATCTCGCGCCCGTAGTGTTTCGGCTGCCCCCTACCCGCGCGCAATCGCATCTTCGACATCCTCAAAGAGGGTTCACTCCGAAATCGTGGGTGACGGCGATGAGGGGGGGCGATCGAAGAAACGCAGGACCGAGGAGAGCGTCGTCAAAGAAGTCAATCGCTTCGTCTTCTTCCCCGTCGCGGTGTATGGTTATGAATGTATGGGGGTCTTGTTCACAGCAAGCTCGATTCGTGGAAGGGGAACGACGGTGTTCTGCGTCGTGGATCTGAAAGATAAAAACAAACTTCTAGCATTGAAAATGGCGTGGCAAGATCTCGGGCGTGTTGCGGAACAGGATGCAGTCATGGAACATTTGATGAGCAAAGATCTTCACCCTAACTTGATCGTGCCACTCAGGTATCCTATCCCATCGAACTTTGTAACCGGCCCACTGACGTGTATTTAGGACGTTCAAGGTAGAGAGGAATGGCAAGACATGTACGACCCTTGGTACAATCAGGGGCTTTAGTGATGACATGATCGGGAACCTGCGCGTTGAGAACCGTGTGCTGACGGTCTCTGTCTCCGAATTGAAGCGCCCAGTGAAGTACTTCTGGGGCGTGCATGACTTTGTGCGAGGATTGCGTGGTGCATTGTTAGGTATGTTTGTCTCTTGCGATGTCGTGGCTGGAATGGTGTGTTGATGCGAGTGCATTCAAGGGCACGAATATCTTACGACGATCGGGATTCTGCACCGCGACATTAGCGAAAACAACATCGTTCTCGGTCTTCGTTCTGGGGATGAGCGAGGCTATCTGATTGACCTCGACATGGCCATCCTGCAGAAAGCCGAGGAACCTACCCCAGTTGTATCAGCTAAACCTCGAGTCCCATTTCGGAAAGGTACCCTGCAAAAGTCATCCACTCCTCACATACCCGATGTCAAGAAACCTCAACCTGTCAAAGCACTACGAACGGTATATACTCTAGCTGTCTACTTGTCGTTACCAACTTACATGTATCATAGGGCACCTTCCCTTATATTTCCTACAACGTCCTTTGGGGTGGCAGGCATACGCACTTTGATGATGTGGAATCCTTCCTCTACGTGCTTTTGCTGTTCTTTTTTTCTTATGCAGGACCACTTCCCGACATGGAGTTGCGTAAAGCTGATGATGCTGGGTTTGCTCAGTCCATCGGTTCCGGTCGTCTCTCCCATATGAGAAATTGGCCAAAAAAGTATGCTGATTGGGCGGATGGAGATCCGGAGAATATAGGGCAGCAGAAGCACTCTGTTGCCACGCATCCTGATGGCGCAAACAAGATGATTGAAAGCGTGGAATTCCTGGACTGTTTGGAAAGTAATTGGCCGGGGGATCTGCACAAGCCTATCTCCGATTTGGTCGAGGGTTGTTTTACGATATTCTGGAATAGCACGCTATGCAAAGCTGCCAAAGGAGCACGAACAGAAGTCTCGCATGCTGAATTTATCAGCACACTGGAACAGTGGTTGGACATGTACTCTGACCTAGAAGACGAGTTTTCAAACAGTCCCTTCAAGCAAGGTACGTTCAGGTTCCTTTCCTTAACGGATCAAACCTTTCTTACGATAATAACAATTTCTTTCGTCATCAGAATGTAAAACAGAGCCGTCATAATAGATTCTTGGATGGATAAGATATTTTTAAATTGTCCCTATGATGCACAATATGTCTATCGTAGTCCTTCGGAACGTTGATACTAAGGTCATCGGATAGGTGTCTGCTGGCATGGTTTTATTACCTACCGTGTTCTGTTGTCTGGACAATCATCACTCCCTCTTAACAGCATCTCTCGGGATGGCCCACGAGTATGGACTACTAGGGAGTATTTGGTGTCCGAGAGGTCCGACAAATTTTACGACTAACGCTTTGAGTTTTGTTGTACATATGATTCCCTCATTCACATCTCCTCCGATCGATCGGCCCAGTAGGGAACTGGGACTGGCTATGGTTGGCCAGCTACACCGTAATTACACTTTACCGTAGCGGGAATAGTGATACCCAATGCCCTTTTTCGTCAATTTGGATTAAGGTGTACAACCTATTGCCTGCTTTGTGAGTGGTGAGCATCTTACAGCGCTTTGCAAATCTCTGCGGAAAATGCATCGCAGAAAGCTCATCGGCTAAGGATTGCCGAGGCAGGACCCCGAAGGCATTGTCACATGTGTGATTTGTGTGACATGCAGTGAGTCAAGTCTCTTTGCTTGCACCATGTCGCCGACACCAGAGCCTGCTCAGGATGAAAAAGTCCATACATTCAACGTATCACTGACTATTTACACTCTCCTCAAGAAGACTGCTACTAGGGGTGCTCGCAAAGTGGCCACTGTGAAGGAAGAAAAGTCGGTCAAGGTCAAAGAGTTGCCCTTTGCTGTCGACGAGGACAACTACATTGATTTTCTGACCAGTCTGCTCGAAAAACATGGACAGGAGCAGTACAAGGTGTCGGGAAAATGTTGCTTCCCATTCAAGTATGTGCCA
>JBBPQV010000555.1:0-18609 GCA_038092675.1 Boletus rufocinnamomeus
GGTTCGTCTCATCGTCGAGGTTGATTGTGGCTCGCCTTTCCGCTGCCGGTGCGACCAACGATCCCAACGCGTTCGCCGGACTTGATATGGAACGAGAGACCATGAAGGACTTTGGGTCCATCCTAGTATACGTGTTAAATGGGGGACGGACGGATGGAGCGAGCACGGAACGCACCGGCGAGTAACGAGCAGATAGATTCTCGACGCGTAGATCTCCGCTCGCAGGCCAGTAAGCCGGAGGTACACCCGAATCACTGGGCTTGGGCTCTTGCTCGATCTTGATGTAGCCGTCTACACGCTCGAGGCTGTCCGAGTCATCAGCGCTACGTCATGTGATCCGATATATCCTGTACCTGTTGCCTACAAGAGATGAACGCGTATGAAAAAAAGAGAAGAAGAAACAGTAACTCAGAGCCTCGTACTCAGACGTACCGTGGACTTCGACCTCGTTGAAAAACCGCACCCACCACAAAATCAAGAACCTGAACGTCACTGAGAAGAGTGTCAGTGGTGTGCATCACATGAATTGTGAATACCAACCTGCCATGTTCAGAGAGAATCCGATGTTGGCAGCTCGATGCCTCTCAGGGCCATACACTAGATAAGTAGCGAGAGCAGCTGTGAACAGCGCGCCCAGCATGTCCAACCGTACACTCATCCATCTACGTGTCAACGAAACGTGAACGTCGACTTCTTCATACAGCGCGTCGAGTGAGTCCTTACCTGTTCAAATTGTAAAACATGCGCGCTGATCGCGTATACTTGTCAATCCGTGTCATGGACTCTCGGATCACTGCCTCTTCAGCTCCATACGCCCGGATGGATGCTAGAATGAGCGGAGTGAGGTAACATTTCGCAGATGTGCAACATCACTCACTCAGACCTGCCATGGCAGCTCCAAGATGACCCAGCACCGGGGACTTGGCATTGCTCATCTCTCGCTTCACTGAGAGTTGTGCTTTCATGTAGACACGCCCGATCCATGCCCCGATCACACCGATGATCACACCTGGAAAAAGAAACACGGGAGTAATCACGACCACAGCACCAAGATTGAAAAGCAGCTTCGTGGATAGTTCCAGAACCCATGCGAGACTCATGGAAAGTGGTTCATCGACTGGTAAGTGGGAGGTGAGAACAGCTGAAACGCTGCTCGGACAGTGAGACTTACTCGCTCTGATATCTTGCGTGCAGCGTGCGATGACTCTCGATGCAGGGGTTGTGTCTAGCCACCTGTGGATCCTCGAAATAGACTCCCAAAGAAAGAAGGAAAACGCGATACCTGAAGGTCGTCCCGAGTACCGCCACTACGAGTTTGTTATGAATCGTCCTCGACGCTCTCAAAGTGCCCAAGTAGAAAACGTAGTACGCCAACGACCACATCGACGTTCCAAGTAATAAAAGGAGAGTGTAACCGGAAAGATAACTGTCCACTACGATGAGGTAAAGTTTCACTTGAAACGGTGAACGACGCTCACAAGCCAATGTTTACTTCTGAAGCCGAGTGATCTTCGTATTGAGTCGCCCAATAACCAAGGAACCAAGTTTGCAATGTGCTCGCGAGATTGGCGATCATGAACAGTGCAAGCACAGCAGCCCAGAAGAAGACAGCATGCGCACCCCCGAGCGCAACGAGGAATTGCTTGACTAAAGCAAATGTGAATTGTCGTGCCCCAACGGTTTTCAAAACATCCACATACACGCAGCCCACGACACATGGCCAACGGATACTTCTTCGGCCATGACGAGTTTCCCAGTCACATTGGCCTTCTCTTCCTTGACTTCCTGGACCTCAACCACCTCTTGCCTTTCTAGAACCTCCTGTTGTTTTGCAAACGTTGCAGCAAGCGCTTCGTCTTTTTCGACCACGTCCGAAAAAGAGCCTTGACCGATAATGCGTCCATTCGAGGCGAGAGAAACCACAAATTGGGCAATTGGGCGAACAACGCCGATGTTGTGTGTCTATATGCGTGTGGGACACCAGTCGTACAAACGTGCATCCTGAAAGGATACTTACCACCAGAATGACAGTCCGACCTTGGACGAGATTGCCAGCGAAACATTTGTTGACGATCCACGACACCGTATGTACATCCAGAGCCGCCAAAACCTAGGTAGGACGCGTCACTTACAGGGGCCGGACAGAGCAAAACAACGAGCTCACGTCGTCCAGTAAAATAATCTCGGCTGAACTATAGATCGCACGAGCGAGTGTGACGCGAGCCTGATGCAAACATGTGGTGATGTGAACGTCCTCCATTGAAATCCAGTCTTACCTTTTGCCCACCACTGGATGAGAGGGTTTGTCGAATCGTGTCAGATGCTCATTCTAATATGTATCTCACCTCAATGTCAACCCCTTCTCGCCCACCTCGGTTTCGTCACCGGCTTCAAACAATTCTAGGTCCCTCTCAAACGCACACTGATACAAGACTTGAGAGTTCAATCAGTCCTACGAGGTTCAACAGAGCAAAGGTATACCCACCTTGCTTGTACCGAACGTCATCATATGGAGCGCCGAAGAGAATGTTGTTCTAGTAATCATGCTTAGACTCCAGCAACTGATCAACTTCGCACAGACTATGCACCTTGATGGTGTCGTTCTGAACCCAAGACTCCTGTGCAGCGTACGCCACACCTCCATTTCTTGGCAAGTTGAACCACGATTCCGGGCCAGGCGACAGCCAATGCATCTCACCTGGTAACGTTTTGTAAGAAAAGAACGAAAGATGTCTACAGGATGGAGGCTGTCATCGTACCTAGCAGAGCCATCAACATCGACGTCTTGCCTGATCCCGTCGGACCAATGATCAAGTTAACGCATCCACGTTGAAAGTAGACTTCTCCTTCGACTTTGAGGGTAAAACTACGCCTGGATGGTGTTAGTGCACCATCCTCAGCACCATCCTGCGACCACGCAAATGTAGCATCTCTAAACCCAACGAGATCTGATTCTTCGATAACGGCGGTTGGCATAGGAAGAGCGTTCCGAGTGCTAGGTTCATAACGGTCAAGGAGCTCGGTATCCGACAAGAATTCGTTTATGCGGTCCAGGGAAACGCGTGCTGAATGGATTGTCTGTGTTTAAAACGACCCTTGGTATGAAAACGATACGAACCCGCAATAATCCTGGGTAAAGATAAGAATATAGGTCGTAGCTGGTTTCCGAGGAGGTCGAAGGCTTGAGTAGATGATCAATCCATGGCACGAATAATTCGAGTATTGCTACCTACCGGAAATAGAAGCAAAGACGGTGGATGCTGTAAGAGATCGTTAAAATGGTCACCGGGGGGGAATATACAGGACTTGCCGCTCAACGTCCTTCCCATTACAATGGTCTAGACAACATCTCAGCTCTCCACATACCTTAAACCGCCCGGTAACTTACATAGGTTGCGTATGTGATGAGCATGGTGACAAGTGGCAAGCAAAAGCTGACCCATCCGACATCAATCATCCTTTTAAAGTACCATGGAACTAAAGTGCACACCTCATATTGGAGTTGATCACCCACATTACCCTGTACTTCCACAACCAAGTCAGTTCGTCTTCACGTTTCTCGAAAATGCGTTGTTCTATTTGTGATTCCCATCCAAAGAGTTTCACCATGCGAATAACCCCGATAGCTGTCCGAGCCTCATTAGTCGTAGAACGTCTCTACAAATAACTGGTATGATACTCACTCTCGGTGATGCTTTGAACCCGTGCATCGGTCTGAAATGGGATATAGCGTCATTGGTTTGATATGGATATTTTCGCACCTTCTTTGTCTGCTCTCGCTTGACTTGTTGGATCCTCTTCATAACCATACCAAGGAGTGGGGATGTGACGAGCATCACTCCCAACCCAACCAACGCACTGAGTGAATGAGAAACCAGTAAGCTGCAAATTACCTAACCACCATGACTCGGTCGTACCTCCAGTCCAAGAGTGTATACAATAACCAAGTCGCTGCGATGAGTTGGAGCGGCACATATAGTACTGAACATCCCATTTCCTTATTATTATCAGTCAATAACTGAAGGGAAAGGCTGACCAAGTATCAAAAAGTCACGGCCATCATTCGCAGTAGCGAGATCTGAGGTGATAAGATTGTTGAGCTTTCCTACGAGATTCTTTGCTGATGATTTGGCCGTTGACGGAGTGTCTTTGGATGCCTGTCCAGAGGCATCGGGTTCCAAGGAAAAGGAAGCAGGTATTTTCGCGTCCTCTGTCTCTGCTTTTACTCGAATGCGAAGGGCATGTTCGAATATGAGCTGGCTGAGTATGGCCTCAGCCCGAACCATAGCGCGACACTGATCAGAACGTGAGCTGTCCGAACGTTTGCTTGCACATAAAGACATCATAATACTCGCCTCGATGAAGTTGTACCACTGAAAAGCCAATGACGAAATGAGGGTGCCAAGGAGAATAAATAATATCCATGCCCAAGGACGCACAAGCGCATCCTGTCCGCCAGTCTCGAGATATCTTCAAGGACTCGACGATGATGATCAGACCACCAGTCGCGGAGATCGTGTACTTACTGAAGGAGGTATTTGAGACCCAGCGGTGCAATCAAACTCGCGAACACCTTCCAAAAGTTTCCACACTTTAATAATTTCATAGACGGCATGTGAGGTGGAGTACCTTTATAACGAGGTTTATTGACAGGACTATGACCTCGACGCCTGCGCTTCAAGGGCTGAATAAAGATCACTCGGGGCAGTAAGATCACTGACGGAAGACAGTCATCAGCCCATAAAATATATGGCGCTTCTTCGCTCCACCGAACTGATCAAGGTGCTAAGGGACGCAATCGAATTACACACTCTGAATGGAAACAAAAGAACGACATCTCACTGGAAAACTAAGTCGCTTCAAATTCTCGGCGCGATCCTGGTCTGAAAGAGGTGGAAGTAGATCATGTGGCAGGTGGGCCAGTCTATAGGCCAACCGGACAGTGGGCTCAACCCAGCTGTAAAAAAGCAACGAGGCCCAAGATACAGTCTGCTCCGGGTGAGGTGTGTCGGAAGGTTTCTAAGATAGAACATGACAAGGGACCGATAATTTGCAAGTGGCACAGAAGGAATACCTTGGCATCAACTGGAATGTACAAGCGAGGGCTGAATAGAGGGTACACCACTGCACCAACCGTTAAAGTAGCCAATTTTCCCCAAAGAAGGGGTCCTTCACACGAGTCGATGGGTTTCTCAGTGAACGTTAAAAGAGGCCAGACGTCACGATAGGTATATACCGCAAGGAGCGTTAAAAGCAGGATAGTGAGGTGCGCGGAGACGAGTTGACTGAATCTTGTGTGGGACGCGACAGTGATTACAGACAAAAAAAATACAAATGCCTGTAAAGCAGATATGAAAAACAACAGTAGGTTAAGATTAACTGAGCGACGCACTGACGTAGCGCGGAGGGAAAATCGGGCCCAACTCGGATTGGACGCCCCAAGACTGCTAGAAGACCACAAATAGGCCACATTACAGCCCTTTCCGGAGACACCGGAGAGACGCTCGCCATGCCCGTCCAATGGAAAAGTCACAAGAGACAGTGCTAGAAACGCCAAACAAGACAGCAAACGAGCGATTTTGAACAAGTACAAAACCAGTCCGCCATGCAGCTCAACGAACGTCTTCTCTCCCGAGGCAACATCATTGACGATGGAGATGTCAACGGCTTCAGATGCGGCAAAGGGGGATCGACGGGCAACAACATTGTGCCCCGGACGAACTATAAGCAAACGTGCGATAGCATGCAAGACCAAGATAGTCGAGGATACGCAGGCAAAATAGCCAGGTATCATCAACGTGTTTAGCAAGAACCTGTGAGAACACTCTATAGATCTTTAACCCGGTACCAGGCAAACATATAAAGCTCACGTTGGCACGGTATCGTCGGCATGGGGCCCGGATATTGGAACGATAGACTGCAAGACGACTTGCGTGCTGGGGTCGGCCCCGATCCCAGGGCCCGAGTGCAACATCTAGGAGTATCTGTTGTGGTGATATGTATCAACAATTCAACCTGCACCTGCTGTACCATCCAACATTGACTACACACCAAGCAAAGGGAAACGGCGTTGACTTGTAGAATGTTGGATTCAAAGAGTGGTTGGCGTTGCTAGTAATACCTCACAGGCACGATCAGGTAATCGAGGAAATTTACATGCTGTGCCACAATGGATTCACCTAATTGCAGATTGGTGTTGGGTCCGATACTCGCATCCACCAGGTCATGTATCGTCGTGATTTGACTGGCTGGCAGTTGTATCATGTATGACGTTAGCGAACTTGCGAACAACTCATCACCTCGACTGCGAAATCCGGGGTTCCCCGAAGGTGGATCCATTTACAACATTTACTAGTATGTATACAGCACAAGACATCTAATTGTAATAGTATCGAGCAGTCAGACCGAATCACGTCGCCTTGGCTCGTTTTCGCTGGCTACGTCTCGCGCGTCTTTGCAGCTAAGACGAATTAGACAGCATGTAAGTTTCCTCGATTACTAGACGCGATGTGTCGGTGGCGGTGCCATATCTCGCTCGAAAGGGAAGGAGGGACGGTTTAATTACTATATTGATCCTAAGTCAACCGTTCAACTTTCACCAAGCACAAATACCAAGATGTCTGTGACTTGCCTTCATACATGGATTTCTGAACGAGGTCTGTCCGTCTCCCAGTGTGTTCTATTCATGCCTTTTCAACGGTTGGTTCATAGTCACTGCCTGTCCATGGACATCCAGTCTAATTTTCTCTGTCGGGGCATTCACGGTGGCCCGCTTCTTGCTCAAGATATGGCTTGTCCTTGCCCAAACCTTTGTCTTGCCTGGTCAAAACGTCCGTCTGTGTGTTAATCACGTTAACATGACGCTAACGCGTGCTCTCTTAGCTCAAGAAGTTTGGCGCAACCAAGGGAGCTTGGGCAGGTTCGTGATACTTCTAATCGACTCTCATCTATTCAAACTTGACGTCACTCTAGTCGTCACCGGTGCATCCGACGGTATCGGGAAGGAATTTGCGATCCAGTTGGCTGCGGCTGGTTTCAATATCCTACTCGTCGCTCGCAATGAGGTGGCGTTGACTTCTGTTGCAGCTGAAATTGGTGCGTCCTTTTTTGATGCGCGCCTACATGGCTCACTTCCGGCTTGTAGCGAGGAAGACGACAGGCAAAGTAGAAACTCGTATTCAGTTGATCGATTTCGCCAGAAACGATTTGGCGGCACTGAATGCGCTTAAGTCCGTTGTCGGTAGCTTGGACGTCGGTGTTCTTGGTGAGTCCTCTCCCCTTTTCTTTATCCCGCTTGCTCGACTGACGAGTGACGTTTATGACAGTGAACAATGTTGGCAAATCGCACACCATGCCGACATATTTTGCCGAGACCACGGAGCAAGAAAACGAAGACATCGTGACGATTAACGTCGACGGCACCGTGCGGGTCACCCACGCAGTGCTTCCTGGCATGATACAACGGTTAGTCGTCACTCTTTACATACTCAACGACTATGACAAGGGAGTCGATTGTAGAAAACGCGGGTTAATTCTGAATATTGGATCATTCGCCGGCGAAGTCGCTTCTCCTATGCTTGCGACCTACTCGGGCACCAAAGCGTTCGTATCGACCTTCACGAGTGCACTCGCGGAGGAAGTCCGAGCGCACAATATCACCGTCCAGAATGTAAACACGTACTTTGTCGTATGTATCTACTCCACCATTCACTACTTGCTTCACGCTCATTATATGATTCCAGGTCTCAAAGATGTCCAAAATCCACAGGTCGTCGGCGTTGGTGCCTACACCCGCAGCCTACGTCCGCTCCGCGTTGAGCAAAATCGGTCTCTCGTGCGGAGCGGCCTTGTCTGACCGACCCGGTACGATGACACCATTCTGGAGCCATGCCTTAGTCGACTATGTCATCCACGCCATCGGATGGAAATCCTTGTTTATCTCTTATACCCACACGACGCACAAAGATATCCGGCGTCGGGTTTTAAGGAAGTTGGAGCGCGAAGCGAAGAAGGAGTAGGGGTGAAGGGCGTAGATCGGATGTTACATTGTGTTTCACTCGGAGGCTCGCAAAGCGGTCTTGTTACCATGCCATTTCTTCCCGTGGTTGTCTGCTCTGTCGTCGTCTGATCGTGAGTTGAATGCGCCCGTCTAGCGGGTAAGCGGGGGTTGTTGTTTCCAGCGTCACTGCTATGTGTTGCGAGAAAAAGATCTTTCCTGTCTCCGACGTATACGGCCCCTCTTTCGCCCCTGGGTCCCTACTAGTACTGATCCGAAGGTTTACATCCGAGTATTCATTCGGTGCCAATAGGCACGGTCATGTAAGTTTCCGAAGGATTCAGACCTCACGACTCGGAGGAACAGGGTCTGTTCATATGGGCTCACGCCATCAACTCGGGGTCAGTACGTGTTCAAGGGCAGCCGAAGGTTAACTCCGCAGGAACCTGTACGGTAGAGGAGGCCATGATGCATATGAATGGAACGACGAAAAACCTTGGTCGCCATTGGGTTCAGATGACGAAAATTATAGGGTTTATGGATTGTTGCCTCATCCCATTATGACCTTTTCCACTGAACAACATTGTTACAACGTGGACTCATCCTGACATCCTCTGTTAAATCCCGGCGGGCGTACTTGGTACCAGCACCGGACCGTACGGGTGCACTTTTGCTGGCAGGTGACCATGTTTCCGTAACATATGGCTGAGATGGATGCTGTAACATATACTCTGCTAGTCTGGTGACCAGCCCGTCTAATGAATACTCTGCGCCTTGTCTGTCAGTGCCGTCCGTCGTATCCGCCAACCGTCGAAAGGCACTATGGAGGCCTTGCCAAAGGCCCGAAGAGCCACTGGCACTAGGGATAACATTGCCACACGCCATGGGATGAGCTTTCCAGGGACTCGGAATCGCCATCACATAGTACCACCACCGCATGAATATGTAGGGACGGTGGCATTCACCGGATAAAACGCGGGACCATTCGTGGTTTCATGACTTTCGCATCAGCGCGCCCAGCGCCCGCGGCTCTTCAAAATTTTAATCACTGCATTGCGGGGTGCAAAAACTTAGTACAGTCGACTTCACAACACATAGGATTTTGGATTCCCCAACTCAGTTTTCAGGACTTTTTGACCTCCCCAACAACCCATGCTCCCTCATAACACATACCCTTGAGTGACGAGTCTATCCCGAGCGGGTATGTGTTATAAGGGAGTACTAGTTGACCGTAATGCTCGGAGCTTTCATCCGAGGCCCCCGAGGCCCGCTGCACGAGTGCTCCCGCCTCACACACATGCCATAGTCTATTCAATATCCGTCGCCGCATTCCGAGCCAAATACACACGATTGTCGGATGTCCATATAGTTACAGATCTCCGGGCGGACTTTGAAGGATTCTAGACCGTTACGAGCTGCAAAGGACAATTCAAAACATGAAGTGTTGAAGTCCACTGACCAGATTTTCTTTCTTTTTTGGAAGACCCTCTTGGGTAGTCTTCTTATCCGCGATTCGCTCAAGGCAAATTTGGACGCCACGTACGACTTGAGCAAAACGGTGAGTCGCTAAGTTGCCTCCACATGATCGTCGCTCACCTCCGATCTCGCTCAGCTGGAGTCAGCTCAGTTCAGTAAACTGGGCAGGCACTGCTTCATCGCAACCGGAGCAATTGACCAGCAATCTACATCAGGGACGAAGGACCGTTCAGCAGACGTGTGATCCCTCGAAGAACGCGAAAGACAAGGTCGTCCGACTGCCGGTCTGAGAATGATGTCTGGAACCGTGCCCTGCAAAAGAGCTTGGGCAGTACAGAAGGAAAAATTTCGTTGAACGTTCGTTTGGCTGTCGCTTTCGTTTTGATGTTCTGGTTTTGTTCATACCGTGTTGTGTCGTAACTGAATTTATTACGGTGCACTTTCAGTGGTATCTCTTGCCATGGAGTGGGGGCTGTTGACCGGATGATAAAAGATATAGACAGCTGAGCGTGACTGTATTGTAAGTGGCCGTTTGGGCGGGCGCTGCGCACGAGCTTGTACTTCCAACATATAGTCAATTGTAATTTATGGAATAAATTTGCTCGTAATTTATGTATATGGTGGTACCTACAGTACACATAGTGGGGAGGAGTGATCGTCCAACCCGTCATCGCGCCGTATTTAGAAGTGTCCTTTGATGTAAGCGCCGGAAGCCGCCAAAGAGCGCCTCGACCTTGCAAAAAAAATAAAAAGGCAAATTATGCATAAAACATAATGTTCCAAAAATGGGGCCCCGACGTTGTGTGTTATGAGCATGTCGAGCGTATCATTGTATTTTACGGCCTTTGTCAAACGCGTGAACGGCTCCGGTGATCGTGGTACTGATCTACAAGACGGCTTTGATCGGACGACTCGCACGGTTGGCAAGAAAGGGAATCAAGGGTGAAAAACAATATATCTACTTATACCATACATAGTGTAGCTTGCAACACAGCTCCTGATCACACACGTGCCACACACACATTGCCATGCGGATGCACGGCGCACTTCGCACCCGTGTGGACCCATTCAATGGGGAAACTCAGGGTCCTCCTTCGTGAATATACCCTCCCAATGGGTCAGGTCAACCTCCCATCCTCCCCCGCCGAAGGTGTTCTTCAGTCGTCCTGCCCTCCTTGACTTTCATAGCAGAACTCAGAATGGGCTTGTATGATACGACCATCGGTGCGTGAAACGACGTGCCCATTTCGCGGAATGGATTGTATTGATGGGATCGAATGATAGGTACACTCTTGGTTGGCACATTCTGTGAGTGTTGATAATCTGTATCATCATTGACCTTGGTTTGGGGACTCCAATTGACCCGTTGCGGACCAAGTCAATACCTTCTTGTATGGCCTCGTCACGTATCAGTTTGCACTGTACTGCCAAACGAGTAAGTAGAATCAGCCAAGACCAGTCTATTACAACTCATATCCCCTCCAGGATTCAATGATCGGCCAGCGGTAAAGTCGGTCGTTCACCCATCCACAATTATATAGTTTTGACGAATGTTTTTGACTTTAGGTATATGGTGCTCTTCCTCTTCATTGTGGATACGTTCCACAGTGCCTCGTGAGTACCGTCAATCCAGTGTTTAGAAAAATTGCTCAATTGTTTCCGTTAGAGCCGTATATATGGCGTGGTATTATACGTTCGCAACCTTATCAACCTTCGTATCTACCCATGTCGATTGCATTCTAGCGTGACGAACTATAATAATCCAGCAGCACTTGCATGTAAGTAGTCATGTCGCCTTTTTGATCTGGTCCTGATGGGTGCCCTTGGAGTGGGTGAATGGCCATACGCACTTACACCTATCTGTACTTCGCTTGTCGCCATGGTGACGCAGATATACTTAGGGTTCAGGCAAGTATACAGGTATGCACACGCGATTCCAAACTAAATCTCACCATGTCGTAGGATTTGGTGTCTCACCAACAGCAAAGTCCTATATGGCGTGGTCATCGTGCTGTCAATTTCTTGCTTTGTTCTGGGATTTGCTTGCAGTGTCGAGGCTTGGATCATCACGGTGTATGTTTCACGAATGAGATATTGGATCGAACTGATCATAATCATTTAGCTTGTCTGAGCTACCCCGTGCTACGTCTCTCGTGATCGCCTGGCTGACCACACAGATCGTGGTAGACGCGCTGATCACCAGTATGCTCGTCTATTCAAAACATAACATCAAGATGTTTGCTCACAATCACCAGTTACTTTGGTTATCATTTTTTGCCGCTCGCGAACTGGTGTCCGCGGGACAGATACAGTTCTCAACCGACTTATCCGCGGTGCTATCCAGACGGGTCTCTTCGCCGGGATCTTCGTCATGGGTGAATTGGTCTTTTTTCTCGTTCTCCCGAGCACGACTGTCTACGCCATGTTCGGCATTGCCGTGGGTCGTATCTACACGAATGTGAGTGTCGTCAACGTAATAAAGTGTGTTGTCCGCCAACTAGATTTTCTTCTTCTTTATTTTTGGAAGACCCTCTTGGATAGTCTCCTTAACCGCGATTCGCTCAAGGCAGAGTTGTACGCCACCTATGACCGGAGCGAAGCGGTGAGCTATTAAGTTACCTTCATATGATCATCGCTCATCCCTGACCCCGCTCAGCTCGGTTCGATAAACTGGGCAGGCATCGGTTCGTCGCAAGCCACTTCGGAGAAATGCACTAGCAATCTATATCAGGTACGAAGGACCGTTCAGCAGACGTGTGATCCCTCGACTGGTGGGAATGCGAAAGACAAGACCGTCCCGTTGGTCTGAGAATGACGTCTGGAGCTGTGTCCTGTGAAATACCTTGGGCAGTACAAGAAGGACATTTTTCGTCGGATATTCGTCTTGGCATTCGTTATGCTATCGTTCGTTTCACTGTCACTTTCTTTTGATCTTCTAGTTTTACCCATACCAAGGTGTGTCGTGACTAGATTAGTTGGGCCGCACTTTTGGTGATATCTTTTGCCATGGAAGTATATTAGGTTCCAGTCTGCAGGAGTGATCGTCCACCCACGTGACACACCGTACGTATTTGGAAGTGGAGGTTCCGGCATACATCTAGTTGTTGCCGCGGCTCCAGCCGGCCTAAGTCGTAGCCGATTTGCCGGTTAGCCGGGCTTGGCCATAGTCAAACTCACGGCGCGGCTATGCATGCAATATATTGATCAATCATATCTGCATCACCTCGCATTGTGACCCAACACTTTTATGGTCCCCTTCTTCAGAGATGGTCAATGTGTGGCATAAATGCCGCATCCAGCAACATTCGTCTTTCCGATCACGATTTGACGCGTAGTCGGGGCATTCATAGTGGCACACTTCTTGCTCAAGACACGGTTTGTCCTCGCCCAAACCTTTGTTCTGTCTTGTCATTAGTCAGAACGTGTGTCTGTGTGGCGAACACGTTAACACGAAGCTAACGCGTGCTTTCTTAGCCCAAGCAGTTCGGGACAACCAAGGTCGCTTGTGCAGGTTCGTGATGCTTCCAATCGACCCTCATTTATCCAAATCCAACGTCACTCGTAACCGGTGCACCCGACGGTATCGGGAAGGAATTTGCGATCCAGTTGGCTGCGGCTGGTTTCAATATCCTAGTACTCGTCGCTCGCAATGAGGCGGCGTTGCTTCTGTTGCAGCTGAAATTGGTGCGTCCTTTTTTTGACGCGCGCATACATGGCTCACTTCTTGCTTGTAGCGAAGAAGACGGCAGGCAAAGTAGAAACTCGAATTCAGTCGATTGGTTTCGCCAAAAGCGATCTGGCTGCGCTGAATGCGCTTAAATCTGTTGTCGGTGGCTTGGACGTCGGTGTCCTCAGTGAACATTTGAATCCTCCCCCTTCTCTTCACCCCGCTCGCTCGATGACGAGGGACGTTGACGACAGTGAACAATGTTGGAAATCGTACACGATGCCGAATATTTCGCCGAGATTACAGAACAAGAAAGCGACGACACCGTCACGATTAACGTAGACGGCACCGTGCGTGTCACGCACGCGGTGCTTCCTGGCATGATACAATGGTTAGTCGTCACTCTTTGCATACCCAACGACTCTGACAAAGGAGTCAGATGTGGAAAACGCGGATTGATTATGAATACTCGATCATGCGCCGGTGAGGTCGCTTCCCCTATGCTTGCAACCTACTCGGGTACCAAAGCGTTCGTATCGACCTCCACCAGTGCACTCGCGGAGGAAGTCCGAGCGCACAATATCATCGTCCAGAATGTGAACACATACTTTGTCGTATGTATCTGCTCCACCATTCACTGCTCGCTGCGTGTTCATCATATGATTCCGGGTCTCAAAGATGTCCAAAATCCATAGGCCGTCGACGTTGGTGCCCACACCCGCAGCCTACGTCCGCTCCGCGTTGAGCAAAATTGGTCTTGCATGCGGAACAGCCTCGTCTGACCGATCTGGTATTATCACGCCATTCTGGAGCCATGCCCCAGTCGTCGGGCTTAAAGGAAGTTGGAGCGCGAAGCAAAGAAGGGGTAGGAGTGAAGGGTCTCGATCGGATTATACCTTGTGTTTCGCTCGGAGGCTCACAAAGCGGTCTTGTTACCGTGCCACTTCTTCCTGTGGTTGTCTACTCCTGATCGTGGGTTGAATGCGACCGTCCGGTGAGCAAGCGGATGTTGCTTCCAGCGTCACCGATACGTGTTGCCTGTGCGCCCGGGTTCCTAGTACTGGATCTGAAGCTTTACTACATAATCCGAGTTTCATTTGGTGCTAATTTTAGGCACGGACATGTAAGTTTCCGAAGGATTCAGATCTCACGAGCAGGGTCCATGCCAGTGTCTGTTCATAGTACTATGGGCCCCCATCATTGAGGGTTGGTACGCGTTCAGGGGCAGCCAATGATTCTGTGGGAACTCGTGTGTGACGATAGAGCGCATATAAATGGACCGACGAAAAAATCTTTGTCTCCCAAGTATTAGGTTCAGGTGACGAAAAGTGTAGGGTTTACGGATTGTTACCTTATGCCACTATTACCTTTTCCGCTGTGTATTTGGAACAACAACGTGGACTCATGCTGACATCTTCTAACCTCAGCGGGCGTACTTACCGGCACCAGACTGCACATGTGCGGTTTGCCATTGACAGGTGCCCATGTTTCCATAACATGTGACTGAGATATACTCCGCGCCTTGTCTGTCAGTCCCGTCCGTGGCCCATCCGGAGTGCGCAACCAAGTGTCTCAGGCACTCGAAACTTGAAAGGCATTGTGGAGGCTTCAACGCATTCGGAAGAGCCACTGGGGATGACACTGCCACACACCGTGGGAGGGAATCGATGGTATACTGGTCAGCGTTCCGCCAAATTCGGGCTGCCCACCGCATGAATGTGTCCTACAAGGGACAAAATCTTATCAGGCCACAGTTAGCAGGTTTAGCAGGTTATCGCAGCGACGGCCTGCTCATCGCATGAACCCACTCCTTCTATCACTTGTACTTACACCCCCACACCGGGGAGAAACGCAGGGCCGTCCATGGTTTCATGGCTTTCCGTCATGGGGTACGCATGCGGTTCTTCAAATTTCAATCACTGTGCTGCGGAATGCAAAATTTTACTAATGCTCGGAGCCTATCTAAGACCTCCGACTCGGCTCGCTGCTCGAGCGCTCACTTCATACTATTCAATATTCACCGCCGCATTCCGAGCCGAGTATGCACGGTTGTCGAAATGTCCAACATATAGTTAAAGGACAATTTCGAAACAAGAAATGATGAATGGCACCGCTTGTGACAAAGTTCCCTCGTTGCCGCGACCCTCCCAAATTGATTTAATTCGCAGTTTGTTAGCTGACACTTTCGCCACCGAGTGAGCCCTCTCATTCCCCCATCCGCATGAAATCGATCACTGATCTAATTCTTGCCTTGATCTAAACTCAATCACCGCTAACCGGCGAAACCTTTTGCCAAATACAACTGGTTGACCTGGCAGGTGGCTGACTCACGGCACTTCCAAATATCGGAGGGGTGTGTTATGATCTCTCCGATTTTGCAGATGCGGGCGCACTTCGTGTCCATGTGGACCCATATATTGGGGAAACTCAGGGTCCTCCTTCGTGAATATATCTTCCCAATGGGTCAGGTCAATCCCCCTCTTCCCCCGCCCAAGGTGTTCTTCCGTAGTCCTGCTCTTCTTGACTGTGCAACCAGGACTCAAAATGGGCTTGTATGACATGACCATCGGTGCGTGCAACGACGTGCCCACTCCGTCGAATGGGTTGTATTGACAGGATCGAATGATAGGTACACTCTTAGTTGGCGTGTTCTGTGAGTGTCGGCAATCCGTATCATCGACCTCGGTTTGGGGACTCCAGCTGATCCGTTGCGGACCAAGTCAATACCTTCTTGTATGGCCTCGTCACGTATCAGTTTGCACTGTACTACCAGACGAGTAAGTAAAATCAGCAAAGATCAGTCTACTGTAACTCACCCCGCTCCAGGGTTCAATGATCCGCCAGCGATAAAGTCGGTCGTTCAGCCATCCACAATTGTACGGTTTTGATGAATGGTTTCAGGTACATGGTGATCTTCCTCTTCATCGTGGATACGTTCCAGAGTGCCTCGTGAGTACCGTTGATCCGATGTTTGGAGAATGGCTCCATTGTTTCCATTAGAGCCATATATTTAGCGTGGTATTATACGTTCGTGGCCCTTTTAACCTTCGTGTCTACTCATGTTGATTGCATTCCAGCGTGACAAACTATGATAATCCAGCAGCCCTTGCATGTAAGTAATCATGTCGCCTTTTCGATCTGATCCTAATGGCCGCCGTTGGAGTGAGTGAATGGCCATACGAAGTTACGCCTATCTGTACTGCGCTTACCGCCTTGGTGACGCAGATATACCTAGGGTTCAGGCAAGTATTCAGGTATACCGGGGTGATCTCGGACTAAATCTCACCATGTCGTAGGATTTGGCGTCTCACCAATAGCAAAGTCCTATATGGCGTGGTCATCGTGCTGTCGATTTCTTCCTTCGTTCTGGGATTTACTTGTAGCGTCGAGGCTTGGATCATCACGGTGTATGTTCCACGAATGAGATATTGCACCAAACTGATCATAATTATTTAGTTTGTCTGAGCTACCCCGTATTACCCCTCTCGTGATCGGCTGGTTGACCACACAGGTCGTCGTGGACTCGCTGATCACCAGTACGCTCGTTTATTCAAAACATAACATCAAGGTGTTTATTTACGACCGCCAGTTACTTTGGTCATCATTTTTTCCCGTTCGCGAACTGGTTTCCACAGGACAGATACAGTTCTTAACCGACTTATCCGCGGTGCCATCCAGACAGGTCTCTTCGCCGGGATCTTCTCCATGGGTGATTTGGTCACCTTTCTCGTTCTCCCGAACACGAATCTCTACGGCATGTTCGCCATTCCTGTGGGTCGTATCTACACGAATGTGAGCGTCGTCAACGTAACGAAAGTGTGTCGTCCACTGACTGGATTTTTCTTTCGTTTTGGAAGACCCTCTTGGCTAGTCTTCTTAACCGTGATTCGCTCAAGGCAGAGTTGAACGCCACGTATGACGTGAGCGGAGGGGTGAGCTGTTAAGCTGCCTTCACATGATCGTCACTCATCCCCGACCCCGCTCAGCTCGGTTCAATAAACTGGGCAGGCATGGATTCGTCGCAAGCCACTTCGGAGCACTCGACCAGCAATCTATATCAGGTGCGAAAGACCGTTCAACAGACGTGTGATCCCTCAACTGGTGAGGATACGAAAGAAAAGGTTGTCCCACTGCCGGTCTGAGAATGACATCTGGGACCATGTCCTGCGAAAGACCTTGGGCAGTACTAGAAAGAATCTTTTCGTCGAACGTTCATGTTGGGCATTCGTCATGCCATCATTCGTTTCGCTGTCGCTTTCGTTCTGATGTTCTGGGTTTATTCATACGGTGTTGTGTTGTAATTGGATTAGTTAGACTTAAGTTAGACTGCACTTTTGGTGATATCTTTTGCCATAGTGGGGTCTGTTGACAAGATGGTAAAAGATATAGACAACCGAGTGCGATAGCTACCAGGAGACAGCGTGCTATTAATACATAGTGCTTAGCTTGAGTGGGTAGATAATATACTAAACCTCAGTTGTCACCAAGTGGCCATTTGCGCCGGGGCTGCGCACACGCTTGTACCAAATCGTCAATCATGGAATTTGAAATTTGCTCGTAGCATGTCCAAACGACCGAAGGCATCGCTCGTTATAATTATCGGTCCCGGCTCGCACTTGAAACATATCTTTCGTACAAATACATGACCAAGGAACATGTCCCTTACATTCACCAGCCCAGCTGCTCCATCGTCCAGCCATGCACTTTACCTTGCTGATCGGCCTTGTTGCATAGTCTCTGACCTCTGTCCAGGTCACTCACTCGCTTTACGTCTTCCGGTGAGAGCGTGATCAACTGCATCGTGGTCGATCAGGTACGTGCCCCATTTGAATAAATACTCCTTACTGTGATATTGATATTGTCATTCTGCCTCTGTGGGTCCTGGCTCTTGGGAACAACAATGGTCCCTCTGGCGACGTGCCACGCCAAAATTACTTGTGCCGGCGTCGCATTGTACTTGGCGGCAAGTTCATTGATGATAGGGTCACCGCGGACGGTGGCGTAACCTGCCCGCTGATTAGCTTCTGCCATTCCAGTTTCTGAGGTAAATTACCGGTGGGAGTGTAAGCGGTGAGGTAAATTCCTTTGCTTTTGCAGTACTCCAACAGCTCAGGCTGGGCAAGGTACGGGTGAAGCCTGGAAAGCATGAGAGATGCCTAACATGATGCTATGACATACTTACTCCACCTGGTTAATTGCTGGAATAACTTTTGCCGTTGTCAACAGTTTCTCGATGCTGCCAGTGGAGACATGTCAGCGATATAACCTTGCCGGTGGATGGAGTACCAACTTTTTAATCGAGAAATTGCTGATGCCAATAGCTCTGACTTTGCCGCTGGCGAGGACTTGTTCCATGTCTGCCCAAGTTTCGTTGAAAGTCGGGCGCTCGAGGGCCTTGAAGGACCCATCTGGGTTCGTCAATTGCTCATCATTCGCTGCGAAGTTGATCAGCTTCACAGGACAAGGGTAC
>JBBPQV010000556.1:0-18594 GCA_038092675.1 Boletus rufocinnamomeus
GAGTCTCCTACGGACGACGCACGACTTGCTCGTCGCTTTCTTGGAGGTGTGGAAGAGCAGGCTGACGTTGTGCCTGCCACGTTCCGCGAGTGCGGCGAGGCGGGCATCAGCGAGCTGCCTCGCGGCGACGAACTTGAGGTGTCTTTTCATCGCGTACAAGGTGGCCCGTGTTGTCCGCTTTCCGTTGGTTGGGGTCGGTGGTTGTTGGGTGTCGAGCGTTGACCACCATTTCTTTCGGATTGCGGGGTGGGTGGTTGTGCGTGCGCGGACGAGGCCGGTGGCGAGGAGGGGGTTTATGGGGACAAAGTCGGTGGGTTCCTGGAGGACGGCGTTCGGAAAGGCGCGGACGGTGAACTGGGGACAGACAAAGGAGGGCAAGTTGCGAAGGGCGAGTTTGGCGGCGGGGTGAGAAGGGTCGATAAAGTGTGCGCGGTCGAGAAAGTACGGGTTGGCATGTCCGGGTGCGGTGAAGCGAACCTGCAAAGAAATGAGACGGAAAAAAAGAAAAAAAAAGAGACGGACGTTGATGGAGCGTGCCCGGGACAATGTCGACAGTCGGAGCATTACAAATCAAAGACAAGACGCGACGCGTTTTGTTGACTTGTGCTCCCATGCCTCTTTCCACCGCTCCGCCCCGTCGCTCACAGCGCGACAGAAAACAGGTCAAGCAATTCGCTTCCAGTACGTCCACACCTCTCCCCGTCCTCTCACCTCCTCACCCAGAACAGCCAGCCAGTCCCCGAACAAGCGCAAGAGAGCCCCGCAGCCCGACGAGGACCCCCTCTCCGATCTCGACGACAGAGACGACCCCTCGGACGACCACGACGACACGGACCCAGACCACGACCACGACGAGCAAGACTTTGCCGCATCCAAACCCAAGAAACGCGCTGCCCCGCCCCGCAAACCAAAGGGCCCCCCTCCCGCAAAGAAACCGCGCACCGCCGTCCCTCCCAAGCCAAAGCCGAGGCGCACCAAAGCAAAGCCTGTAAATGGCCACTTTGATGCCACAAAGGTCGCTACAGACACCAAGATCAACGCAGATAACCCTCTCTTCAGTACGTCCTCTCCACACCCATCCCGGCCCGTGCCATCTCAACTTGTTTCAGACACCCTACTAAACCCCTCCGCCGCACTTCAATCAACCGCGGAGGACTTCCTCCACTCGCTCTCCCAAAGTCCCGGAGCAGCCCAGGCAGAACTGATCAACTGCATCCTGCGTGCATGTGGTTGCAATGACTCGCTCGATGCAGACCAAGTCATCGACTACGATGGCGTCGTCGACTCCCTCGACAACTTCACAGAGGGGCTCAAACAGGTATCTTTGCCCACCACACTCCCGCGACCTCGCTCATCTCCCACCAGGAAAACTCTCCAATATATCCCCTCACCTCTAAACTACCCGCATTCAAACGCTTTCGCGCCTCCCTCTCCGAGCTCATCGAACGTCTCGTTCTAGCAGCAGCCGAACTCGGATCGCTCTACACAACCGATCTTATCACAACCCTACAGACCTGGGTCATCGCCATGTCGTCCTCTCAAATACGTTCCTTTCGCCATACTGCCACCGTTGTCGCCCTCGAAGTAGAGACCGCCCTTTGCCAGGTAGCAGCAGCCGTCGAAAAGGAAGCAGAAATCCTCAGTCGACAGCGTGAAGGTGAGCGGAAACGGAAAGCCATCAACAAATCCACCGCAGTGCGCGAAAAGGACCTGGACGGCAAGGCTACACAAGTCCGAAAACGACGTACTATTCTCGCCGAATATCTCAAGGAAATAGTCGATGGGTGCGCACCATTCTCGCTTCTCCTATCATTGCCGTTCAATCCGTTTTCCAGTGTTTTCGTCCACAGGTATCGTGACTTGGACCCCAACATCCGTGCTGAATGCGTCAAAGCCATGGGTGCATGGTTTACGCACTATCCCGCACATTTCCTCGATGGATCGTATCTCCGCTACGTTGGCTGGGTCCTCTCGGACTCTAGCACACCCGTCCGCCTCGAAGCAGTACGAGCCCTCGCTGTTGTTTACGCACAATCCGAGTACGTGGGCTCACTCACTCACTTTACCGAACGCTTCAAACCCCGGTTACTCGAGATGGCCGGTGGCGATACCGAATTGAGCGTACGCACCGCCGTCATAGGCGTCCTCAGCGCCATCGACAGCAATGCCCTCCTCGAAGACGAGGAACGCGAACGCATGTGCCTTCTCCTCTTTGACGCAGAAGCCCGTGTCAGAAAAGCCGTCTCCGGTTTCGTCGCCGGGGTCTGGCAAGAGGTGGCAGAGGAGCGTGTCTCGGCCGTCGCGGGGCGTGACAAGGGGGAAAAGGTCAAGTCGAGGGCTGGCGTCAAGGCCTTGGCGATGTTACTGGTCAAGTGGGGCAAGGCTCTTGATCGTGCCTCAGAGGCTGCCGAGGAGGAGAGTGAGGCGGGCGAGGCTGATGGTGTGCCAAGTTGCCGCGTACACCTACCGTCTTTGACTGGGGTTGATCCAAGAGGACGAATAGTGCTTGCCGTCGAAGCACTGTGGGACGAAGTCGATGCTGTCAACGATTGGGAGTGCATCTTGGACGTCCTACTGCTCGACCACTCTGCAGGCAGAGACGAGGACATGGATGGGCCTGACTCGCTCGTGGAGTCTGCAAGAAACACGGTGGATCCTGCATGGCGGTTATTGGAAGTGGAGGAAACCGTGCTGCTCGAGGTACTCGTGGCATCGTTGCGTCGTACCAAATCGGCGTCTACAAGCGGAAAGAAGGTTTGCCTCGCGTCACTGTTTGCGTCTGATGGCACTTGGCTTATGTTTTTGTCCCAGGGCGACGAAGAGACAGTCGTATCGGACCTGACGCGTGCGTTGATCAAGGGACTACCAAGGTTATTCATCAAGTACCAAACGGATGAAAATCGCATATCCCAGGTATTGCTCATCCCACCACTGATGAACCTCGACTTGTACCTCGAGATGCGAATGATGAACGTGCGTCGTCGTGCAATTTCGGTCGGTGTGAATGAATGGAATAACGATGTGTTGTAGGCGTACGCGAGCCTCTGGGATGACGTATCGAAACAATTCCTATCCCATTCGTCGCAATCCGTGCTCACCAAAGCTGTTTCCGCCATTCGACATTTCATGGCTGCCACGTCGCTGACGAACACGAATAGTACAAAGATTCTGGAGCTCGAGGACGAACTGGCGACGCAGCTGCGCGATGCCGTCGCGAGCCGTGAAGAGATCGAGGTGGCATCCTTCTCGGAAGACGAGGTGCTCGCGCTAGGTGCCGTCTGTGCGCGGATATGTGCGTTGGCAGGGTCGAGAGATATATGTGCTTGGATGGAGGAAGACGAGGGTGGTAAGCAGAGTAGTGCGTGGGACATCATCTCCGCCCTCGTCGAGAGAGGCCGTCTGGGGTACAAGGAGGAGGAACGGGTGAGCGCGGCTGTCTCGCCATCTCTTTCACGGAACATGGAGCTAACGTCGTAGCGCGGATTATCAGATGGTAGAACAAGGCCTGCATCTGCTGGGGTTGCATGTCATCTGGAAGGCTCGTAGCTTACCCGATGTCAAGGACACGTCCCCCGACAGCGACAAGTTCCGACAAACGTTGCGCGAGCAACGCGATTCGTTGAACGAGAAGCTCATCGATTATGTTGTCAGACAACAGTCGAATACAGCCGAGATCGTCAAACGCGCGGTGGGTTCGACGTTGTGGTGTAGTACCCGTCTCATCTTGAATTGATAGGCATTCCAAAACCTCATGAACATTCATATCTTGTTCTATCCGAGCCAAGCGACATCGCCACGTGGTGACGCACTGCCTACGGAGCCGCTCTCGCTCCAACTCGAGGAGGAGGTGCAGCAACGCTGCGCAGGCTTCATCCAATCCTCCATCGAGCAGTATGCAGAACTGTTGGAGGACGGCAGTCGCGATCAAGATGAGGAACCCGAGAGCGAGCACGACGACAGCTCCGAAGAGGAGGAACCTACGCCTACTGCCAAGGGTGGCAAGGGCAAAGGTAAGAGTAATTCCAAGACGCGCGCGAAATCGTCTGTCCCACCAGGTACGTTCCCGTCTGCTTCTACGAGTCTGATTTTAACACGCGTCGTAGGCCAAGCCTCGACGAGAGTTGTGCTCGAGCAAGAGTACCATTTCATGGCGACGGTATCGACGTTCTTGCGCGCGATTCGTGCGGGGGCGGTGCACATCAAGCACAGCGACGTTCTCCTTGCCAACTATGGGCGTCTTGGCCCATCCTTTGATCTCTGTACAAAGGTGATCATCGACGTGTTGCGCGAAGAAGGGATGTACAACGACAATGGCGAGATGGTCGTGAATGTCATCAAAAAGGCACTCTTGGAGGTACGTCTTCACAACGCACTGCACGCCCCGATCTAAACGACGCGCTTGCGTTACAGTCGTTCTCGCTCGTGGTGGACGCGGTAGTGAAAGACGAGGAACGGATGGTCGGGCTTGCGAAGCAACTGGCGACGAGCTTTCTCATCCGCGGCGCGCAACTCGCCGTCGTACGGCGATTGGAGAGCCGATATATCGTCAAGACGCACAAGGATTTACTCCAGGAGACGATCAAGAACGTGTCTGTGTACGAAAAGAGCAAGAACAAGAAACGGTTGAGCGCGTCCGTGTCATTCTTTAGGGCGTTGGTACCGCTGCTCAAGGGGGTGGAGAGTCGGGACGCGTTGGCCATGTGAGTGTCGCGCGTGTCGTGTGGGTCGCGTGCTGAATCGTTGGTTGTTAGAAAAGCGTACTTGGATCAGCTGGTGAGCGATGCCAAGATCGAGGTGAAGCCGACGGCCAAGACGTGGGAGCCTCTACGGGCGTACGAAAAGAAGTTGGTGTCGATTATGCATAAAGGTGCGGGTGGCAAGGGCCGGAAGGCCAAGGGCGGTGCGGTTGGAACGAGCGATGAGGAGAGTGGGCCAGAGGTGGAGGTGGAGGTGGAGCGGAGAGGTGAGGAGGGAGAGGAGGGGGAGGGACCTCTGCCAGAGAGTCGAGCGAAGGCACGACCGAGACCGAAACCGAGACTTATCGTACGTCGTCCGCCGACGCCGTCTGAACATGGGCGGAGCGATGTCGAAAGTGAGGGCGAGGGCGAGGGCGAGGGCGAGGGTGGCGAGGGTAGAGGTGGGGTCGAAGATGGGGATGGAGATGGGGATGGGGTCGCGCAGGAGACACCCAAGAGTCGGCCGCGGGTACGGGAAGACGATGATGGGTCGCAGTCGCCGACGAAGACGCCCCGCGCTGGGTCATCGACGCATGATCGTCCAGCAGCAGAGGTCCCGGTGTCGTCTTTGAAGCGACGGCGGGACGATGAGGCGGACGAAGAGATGGAGACAGATGCCGATGGCGGTGCCGGTGCGGGCGCGGGTGGGAGTACAGGGAGCCTGGACCTTGATGAGGTGTCACCGTCCGAGGAGGCTTCTACAGCACAAACGAGCCCGACCAACGAGTTTATCATTCGGCGGAAACGTGCGAGACATTGAGATGTGGGACATTGTTGTTTCTCTTTTTTTTTATGCTTTATTTTTTTTTCTCTTTCAAAAGACAGGGTTCGTTTTGTCATCTCTCTCTCTCTCTCTCTCTCTCTCTCTCTCTATTTACATATATTCCGTGTTGTTATCGTCTCTGTGTTGACAGTACTTGATAGTATTCTGCTCTTGTTCTTCGAGTCACATACACGATTGTTTGTGAAATCACGAGTGCATATGCGGGTACAGTAGACTTTATCATAATACAGAGCGTCGAGAGCGATAAACGTTGATGCATTATTAGAGTGCATTATTAGAGTGTATTTTGGCTGAGAGGGCTCGAGTGCAGTTCCCCGATGCCGATGCAGTACTGTGGGCTCATATGCATTACAGTACTACCTTCTGAGAGAGTCTACTGCATTATATGCACAAGATCCTACACTATCCGTCACCTACTCGACCTAACGAAGATCAAGGTTTTTCCCGTGGACCACATGCTCGTTTGCATTACGACTTTTCTTCACTGTGGTTCGACATAATCATAACCTCTCGATGAAGAGAGAGCCGAGGGCAAAAACGCGTGGTGCATAAATGGGTGATATGATAGCATTGCATGGAGAATACGAAAAAAAAAGTTTGCAAGGAGTTATAAACATGCGATGGGGATGACTTTTTCCAATGTCCATATAGTTAAAAAGAAAAAGATGCGTATAAATAAATTCGTGATTATAGTGATGTGTCGTGTAAAAGTAATAACGAGGTTGCAAAGGAGCGCGGGGCTGAGGTAAACGGGATCATACGGCAAGGTATAGAATGATTTCACTGAGACTTAGGTACAGAAGGAGGGCGAAGACGACGACCGCCCCCGCCCCTCCCGCTGTTGCCGTACGCGTGAATCGATTTCGGTGAGCGAGTCGGACATTGGTCGAGAGCTGAGCGAGCGCGGTCTTTGGTGGCCTGGACCTGACAACGTCCGGGGTCTCGACGACGCCTGACTAGACGGGAGACTCAGACCGAGCATCTCGTACACCTCCCGCTGTGCCTCTGCGAGCGCCAACAACGCCTCAGACGGCGCCGACGAGCTGCTGCTACTAAACATCGAGGTAGCCGTCGGAGCGGGCAACGTAATAGGTGCTATCGACAACGGTTTCGCCCGCAAACGCGGGACGGGGGGAATGCTACCTTCCAATGCGGTGGACGTCGGCAGTGTGGCGTTGCTGGACGAACGGTTCTGTCGGTGCTTGCTGCGGGACCGTAAGCCAGCCTGAGAGAGGCGAATGCTCGACTTGCGCACGGCCGAGACACGCGCCGAACGTCTGCTCCCTGCCAAAGACTGTGTCTCTGCGTTTACCCTGGCATCTCCAGAAGCGCACGCAGTCTCGGACACACGGTCGTTGAGCGTGTCATAATCCTGAGCGATGTCCTCTGCGTGTTTCCACGCCTCGTCTCGTTCCGTTTGGAGCGCATCGAATTGCTCCTGCAGTCGTTCCTTCTCCGCCATCTGCCGGACGAACAACCCATTGATCTTCCTCACCGCCATCGCAAGCGCGCTTGCGTTGTGCACATCACGCAAGCTTTTGAGCTGCGCCATCTGGAGAACGATAGTGTGCATCTTGTCCGCGAGGCGGTCGAGTGCCAATAACACCTCCGCGAGCTCTTCCATCGTCCGGCAAACCGTGGTGGCATCGTTCATCTCCACACCCTCGATGTGGCCAGCCAGAACACCCATGAGTGTCCACCGCTCTCGCACGAGCGCCTTGTATTGCGCCTTGACGTCCGTATGCTGCAACTCCAGACGATGCATCTCGTCCGTAATCTCCCCCTCCAGGACTTCAAGCCTCAGCAACCGGAGGCACGAACCCTCCGATGCCTGCTGGATTGCCTGAGATACCATCTCCTGAAGCTGCTCCGACGTGAATGTCCACTGGGCCGCCTCCAACGTAAGTCCACGCCATTTTGGTGGGGGCGGTTGGAATCTGGGAGGAGGCTTGGAAACGGCAGATTGGAGTTTACGCCATAGCGATCCCGGACTGCTAGTGGGGTCACCGCTTCCCACAGAAGATGTGGAACCGTTTCGACCTCTGTCGCTGGGAACAAACGAGCCGAAAATTTGTCCTGGTCCGCTCGGTTTTCGGGGCCCGATGGGAAGAGGTGGTCGCGCTCTCACACGAGTTCGCACCGAACCGGATGCCACGGAGGAATTGGAAGCCTGTCGGCTACGGTGATAAAAGTGCTCAGTAGAGGATGTTCGCGACATGGAAGGTGTGGAAATGCAACCAGGATGGTGCGCTGTTCTCTCTGATACTATCGTATGGTAGGGTGGAGGCGGAAAGGAAGAGGGAGAGGGAGAGGGAGTCACTAATTCATCCAATGCAGCGGGGGAAGAGACAACCGGCATTGGAGAGTGAGGCTGTGAAAGTGGCTCGTTCAACGAAGCTGGCGGCGAGGGGGAAGGTAGGAATGAAGACCCCAGGAGAGATGAGGACGGGGCAGACAGGGGAGAGTTTGAAGGAGGGGGTGAACTGACGGCCGTAGTCACCGTAGGAATGGATGATTGGAATGGACTCGTCGATGGCGAGGCCGCCATTACGCTGTCAGTCAATGCAGGTGAATTGAAAGGGGATCCATCGGTTGACTCGGGAAGAGGAACAGAGGTCGGCGATTTGCGAGACGGATCCATGACGGAAGCAGGCACTGTCATTAAGCTGAGCAAAGCGTCGATGTTATCTATGACGATAGATGGCAAGGACGAAGCTGAGTGCGGCGCGAGTGCTTGTAGAGCTTCCTCTTCCTGCAAACAGGAACTTGAAGAGGAGATATGGGCGAGTGGATGAGGACGAACAGCAGACCGGACTTTCATGGATTTTTGTGATTCCATCGTGTTCATCGTCGATGACTGGTTCGTTTCGTCTGGGAAGTTCGCCTTGTCGTTTACCTGTGCGGAAGGTGATAGTTTTGACTCGGCTTGTTTCGGTGAAGGCGGGTTTTGTCCGGGCGACAAAGACGACCGGGATCTGCGCAATACGACAGCACCACCTGGGCTATCCTTATTGCCAAGCTGTCGCCTCGCAGTCCTCATACTGGAATACAACTTTCCTGACCTAGGCCCTACGTATTTTAGACTCGGCGGACGTCTACGTGGTAATTGGCTGTCGGATTTTGCAAGGGGAGCATACCCTGGCGACCAAAGCGGCGATAAAACTGTCGGGGTCTCTGGAAATGTCTGGTATCCTGCCGATCCACTCGATGGGAAGTGCGATGAGGGACTTGGCTCGGGGGTGACGGTCAGATCATAGTTGAGTAGCTCGCCGTAGTCATGCTCTGACATCGTTGCTGACGACATGCCATAGCCTTGGTGGGAAGCAGGGATATCACCTGCCACTGAGTTGTCCTTAGCTGTGAAGACGTTCTTAAATTCAAACTTGAAGCAAGACAAAGAACCTATCATACAGCCATTCCGGGCGCGGTTCGAGCCGCCAACCCTGCGTCTCCGTCGTTCGTGATTTGCGTCACCACGCTTATGCAGTGGCGCGATATGCGAGGTGCTCGAGCCCGAGTTAGGAGCAGCGCTTGCTACGAAGGGTTCAGGCGGGACAAAATCGAATTCATCCAAGCCGTGGTCATCAGACCCTTCCTGTGACAAGTGCTGTGTTGTTGCCTGAGAATTTTTAGGCAATGGTACCGAAACCGCGGTTTTAGGCCCATCAAACACGCTATTCTTGGCAACTTGTGTGCATGCTAGGACAGGACGCGCCTTCCATGGCTGTGTCGTATCAGGAACAACGGAAGGTGAGGCTTTGGTTGACGTAGATGCTGACAGTGAGGGAATTTTCTGTGTGCAAGGTGCTCTCTGCGGAATTACGGAATTGATCATCATCTCGGGAGATGTGATGTAGGAATCCGACATAGGATATTCCGACTCTGTGCTCGTCCCAGACTTGATGGGAGAGGGATAGTCTGGCTCTGACGGCACCAACATCGCAGGCACTGGGGGCACTGGGGGCACTGGGGGGATCCGCAATGGCCTCCCTGAGTCACGTAGGAAACCGCCGTCGCCACGGGGTAGCGTCGCAGAGTCCTGACGTACAAGCCCACCCCGATATCGCGAGTGGCGGCGTTCGTTTGACGAAAGTACAAACGAGGAGCCGATCAGAGCACGTGCAAGAGTAGCCCCAGAGACCGCAGAGAGATTCTCCGACGTTGAAGGTGAAGATGGGTGCAAAGAGGCATGGTTGGCATTTGGCTGGGACGTTTCGATGGGAGAAAGTGCGCTTGGAACAGCCGGATGTCGTATCTGAACTTTGGGCATAAGGTCTGCATCCGGAATCAAAATGGGTGCAGGTATCGACCTCTTGCGAAAAACGACGCCCTTGGAGTAAAAGGTCAAATCAGGCGTCCCGAACTCACGGTTAAGGTCTGACACTTACAGGAGACACATTTTCTGAGTGACTAGAGGACAATACGGATGACGAGTCTGCATGAGTTTCCGGCGTCAAGTTATTCTGGGTTACCGCAGCGTTTTGGGCACGACGGGGAGAGCATCCTGGAGAGCAACTCCTTCGGAACAACTCTCGGGGAAACCACTCCTCATTGGAATTCGAGAGATTAAGTTCCACCAGCCGTGAGCTCTGAGCGGCCGACTGAGAGGACTCCTCGCTGATGTTGAATACCAAGGATGACGCAAGAGACGAGGACGCCGAGGGTGACTTTCGGTGAGAAGAGGGTTCATTCACCTTGTTGCCCTTGCGTTTACCATTCCGTCGAATGAAGTTGGAGAGCATCGTCCCGCTCTACCCGATAACGTTTACGCCCTAATACGAAAATGCAAGTGAGCAGAAAGCGTCGAAAAAAAACAAAAGCTGAAAACGCGGAGAACAGAAAAGATATTTGTGGAGCTGGAGACGGAGATGACCAGTATATTTTAAACATTCCTAGCAACACTGGCGCTTTGCATCACAGTTGGCCATCAAAGTTTACCTGCTTGCTCGGCCTCGCCACACGTACAGCCTTGTGAAACTTCAACAGAATCCGTGTTTATTAATTATTTCCGGATCACATAGCTTGCAGCGCCACCGGGGGAAGCGAAAAAGGGCTTGACCGGGATGGCGGTGTGTGCTATGTATGTACCTTAATGTCAAGCTTAACCAGTCGGTGAAATATATAAGGCATCGCTCACTTCCCAGCAATGAGTCAACTCGTTCTTTTCAAGTCGATCCCAATCCCACGACGATCACTTGCCAGTCCACGGCAAGCTGTGCCCTCGTTCTGACTTGTCATGTGGCTCTTGAGGCGGAGTAAAGTAACGTACTGCGCCAGTCACGTAACGTTTTTGATACTGATTTGTGAGCTCTGATTGGTTGGTCAGTGATGTCTTGCCATAAAAGTAAACGACAACACTGTGAATGCAGTTTTCTGGCTGATCTGAGGTATGATGCAGTATACACATGTAACCTGATCATGCCATCTTTTGTTCAATCCGACTATCGGGTATTTACCCCCATTGTCGTGCACAATCTGTGGTCCATCTGACGTGCTGCACGGTGGGTATCACAGTGACTGCCAGTGTTCCCTCAAAGCAGTCATCCAAAAGTAGTAATATTACTTGCATTGTGAGTCTCCATGGTGCTGGACCGCCCAGGGACGTTGAACTCGCGTTCCCCAAGGGGAAAACCGATGATCAAGCCCACCATGAAGGAGACTATTGCACAGAGTGGCGGGCGAGTCACTCATGCGCTGAGTTAGGACTGGACTCCTCACAAGTCACGAAGTCAATGTTGAGCGACTTCAATGTGCATGCTACTCTGCGGTGAGTCTCGCGACCGGCATACCCGGTCCTAGCAACTTCCCGCCATATCAAACTGCACTTGATACCCGGCAAAGATATCAATTAAACATGATATCAACCATTGCCACTTATACACCGCATCGCATTTATGGGAAAACTAACGTAGTGGATGCCGCATCGGCGCTCCTAGCAATCCGCACCATTTGGAGCAACGAAGCATGTAGAAATGATCTCTTTGGCGTTGCATGTCTGAACCGGGGTAAACATGCGGCTTGTGCCCGAAACATTATTTCCCCCGGTTTCTGCGGACTTGTGTATGTGACAAGATCCAGCTCCCTTCATATTCCACTGGCAGACGACTCCTTACAGATTGCCACGCAGACCCAGATAAATTTTGTGTATCTTGGTAGCACGCGGGGTCTATTGCATGTATCCTTGGGGATGATACGGAAAGAGTTGACAACGTTGAACACTGGATCGCTCTTTTTCCCGTCGTGTGATTTGTCCCACACCGGCTCCGCAGCCTCCGCTTTATAGTGCATAATTTTGCATAGCTGCTAGCCTCCGGCGTCCAGATCAATCAAGTTATACTACTGGTGCAATTCCAAGTCCTCTGAAAGGCCCCCCATGGGCTAAACATAATCTGGTGCGTAGAACATTCACACACAGATGGCCTGATCATCAACATACCCGGTAGCACAGCGCACCACATATGTCCACGTTCTATCTCACCTCGGATCGCTGTGCGTTATGGAGAAAGACCTCACTTCCGTGTAACACGTCAATACTATAGAACTGCTCGACAACGCATTCACCGTGCAGGGATGATTGGCTGCAGTCGTCGCGGGTTCATCAACCTTGGCCATATACGACCACATGAGGAACCCGACTGTCATGATGATATGATCACTTCAATTTTCATGTCCCCCATGCCGCCGCAGACCCTGCAGATCCAGTAGATATTATGCGAACGCCACCTCAGTTCCCTTCAGGTTCCCGTTCAGGATCGTCCCTAACGCTCCGCACAAGCTACAACATGACGCAAGGTCTATTATCGGCTAATTGGGTGAGGGTCTTTGGCAGTGCTTTCCAGATAGCGACCAAAAATAAAAATAAACCCAGGTGTGACCGCAGGAGCGGCCAAGTGTTCATGTCGAGTCGTGCGACATATATTCCGCTCTGTCATATGGGTTAGAAGCATCCGCATCTCTGTCAAGATCCGGTCAACCGGGGAGGAGCTGAAAACTCGCCTCCTCGCTTACCCATCACATCTCAAGGTTTCACCGTCCTCTGATCCGGACAAGCGGTCTCCTATGATGTGAATGCTAGCATCCATTCTTCGTCATTTTCGCTGTTTAATACCCAGAATTAAGTAGCTACACTATGCTAATCGTAAAGTGAAGGTCTGATTTTCAGACGTGTGACAATCTGTGACATTTGTGTGACTGACGAATGCCAAAGTTAAGTATGGGACAGCCCCAGACGGTGCACTCCGATGCCCCTGGACTAAACAGAATCTAGTGCGTGGCCCTGCAGATTCAGTAAATCTTATTCGAACGCCACCTCAATTCCCCTCAGGTTCCCGTTCAGGATCGTCCCAAGCTCCGCACACAAGCCGCTATCGGCGTTCTGAAATGCCCCGTGGCATGGGCTTCGCTCGTTTTCTTTTCTAGTAGGACCCTTAATTTCCTTTTTTTGCTAGCCATCCTGCAATCACACTTCTCAAATGGCCTGTGGTACTCAAGTGATAACGTTGCATAGCATGTTTTCAGATTTGAAGTTGCAACATGATGCAAGGCCTATTATCGACAAGTCGGGCTTTCGGGGTCGTGGTCTGTGGCTCCTGGTAGGGACCAACTCTGTAATGAAAAAAAAAAAAAAAAAAACGGGTGTGGCCGCAGGGAGGGGCCAAGTGGCAAGCGTTCATGTCAAATCGTGCGACATATTCCGTTCTGTCAACAAGTACCAGTGGTAGGGACTCATCTGCCGCATCTGCATCTCTCATCGGTCATTACACTCACGGTATCCGCTTGAGTTTGGTGCAGGAACGACCCTAGAATTTTTTTTTGGTTGTATGTCACCTAGTCTTGGAACGACTTGCGGTGAGCTGTCAAACGAATACGTTACGGTCCGCCTTTACTGCCAGGTTGCAACAACCGTCACGGTCGGGGGCCTCGGTGAGAGCAGTCATGCCTTAAATTAATGGGCACGACCGATTTAAAGATCGGCGCACAAGGCAGTAGGGAGCGCTAGAGATCCGAGGATGTCAATTTAGTGAAATGATACTAGAAGACGACGATTGACCCCCAGCATGAGAAATTCGTCAGTATTTTGGGACTGGGGTAGAGGTTCAACCCCGGGAATCAGGGTGGTCACAGCCTCCAAACTGTCAGGTTGCCAGTGCCACACCCGAGCCATGGCATCACAAGTCCGGTGCCATCTCCCAAAGCACAGCCGGTTGTGGGAACTACCATTCGCAAGCACACGTTCAACCTCGAGTCTTGGTTTGGATTTCTGGGTATCATGATGGTTGGGCCAGTACTCCGTATATCGTGGCGCCCACGTTGTACACGCTACTAGACCTGGAACGATCAAAGGACCAGCCAGGCATAATCACCCGAAGAGCAAAAACAAAGGAGAACTATGTGTCTGATTAAGAGGGGAGCGGTATGCACGTAGAGAAGAGGGTATGAGTGTTTCGCAAGGTAGTCTGCTCTTTGATGTAGAAATACATCTAATGAAAAAATGGATGGGTTATGGAGATACGCTACGAACTAAATGCGAATGCGCCTTGTGTGAAAAAGGATGAAATGCGAACAAGGGATATCCTTGTTTCTTTGAATAACGAACGAAAGTACGGAGCGGATGTTCAAGTTCCAGTGAAGCGCTCCGCCCGGTGCGGTCATAGTGATTGGTAAGGAGATGATGCGATGCGAAATGCCTAAAGTCCATATTGTGCCGACTATGGGCTAGTCATGTCAGCGATGAATGATCGAAAGCAGAATTCGAACGAAATAAACTGTGAGATGAAGTATGCAAGTCAACAGAAGCACATGGCACCAAGCGTATTTTTCTTACTAAAAATGACAGATTCTCAGGTATGTCGAAACGGCTGGAGCTTTTCGAAGACTTCGTCCATGCCCTGTTTTGGATCAAAGTTCGGATTAAGCGGGCTATCCGCAGATGGCTGGGTCAAAGGGTCGGTGCCCAATCCTATGGTTGATACAGCCGAAAGACGACGAAGAGCTTTAGAAGCTCGTCTTTCCTCTTTTAATTTCTGCCGCTCCGCACGCGAAATTCCGTCTATCCGCTGTATCCGCTCGGGGAACACCGCCAGGGATGGTGTTGTCAATGAAGTGGTCTCCGAAGCTGATGACGTTGAAAATGAGGCTGCCAAGCTCGACGTATCCGAGCGAATTTCCGCGGTAGAGGTCGCCGCCGTCACGATGATACTCGCACCTTGTTGTCTGGACATTGTTTGATGGAGCGGAGATTCGTTGTGATGCGGAGGTGCCATCGGGCTCGATGGCAACGGCGATGGTCCCCGGACGCCATCAGATGGATCGCCCTCCTGAGTGCTAAGCGAAGAACGTGCAAGGTTGGCAGCAGCGTCAATGTCGCTAACGGCACCGTTATGTATGACAAGCCACCGAAGTCCCTCGATCTCTCTCATCTTCTTTCGAATAGTACGCTCGAGCTTTTCAATGGTGCTCGTCATCGCCATACGATCATCTTCGTAACGTTTGGTGATGGTGACGATGTATTCCTGAAGCTGGGCATTCTTTCTGCGTTGTTGAGAAAGAGCTTCTCGTAGCTCGTCAGTGGTTCCGTCAGGCGTAACGTTCGAGTTCGCCCTGCTGGAACGCGGAGGCGACGAATGGTTCGATTTGGGCAGCGGATGACCAGGGACCACAAGGTTAGACGTGACAGATAACGTATTAGCCCTGGGGCGTGGAAACACTACGCGATTAGGCGACGGAATAGGAGCCGAACGGGGACCTAAACCACCAGAGCCGGGAGAGAGAGGCGGGGATGGTAATGGGACCGAGGGCGGTGGACCGCTTGATGCCCTCGTTGCACTAGACGCCGAAAGTTTGGGCTTCATGCACGAAGACTTTGGGAACACGGGTGCAAGTTTAAAGCTAGATGCGGAGTAAGTCGAGTCATTGGCTCTGGATGTGTCGGTGTCGCTCCCAGAAATGCTGGTGGTACGGTGATGAATGCTTCGTCGTTCATCCTGAGAAGAAAAGTTGCTATAAAGTGATCGAGTACTAGCATTGTCTACCGCGATAGGTGGCGGGCGCTTGGACGGACTTCTCGACCCCTGTGACGACAGAGACGCCAGCTCACTTGAATAACGAGGGAGACCCTTTTCCATCAACATCGACCGAGGGGGGATTATTGTCGACGGAGGTATTGGAAATTGAAGAGGTGGACCCAACGGCGTAAGTGGAGTCGTTGGGGTGAGTTCACCGCTCTTCTTCGGAGAGTCCCCGAGGTATACATGTACCGATGTCGCGGAAGGACTCTTCGGGGACTGCTGAGGCTTCTTGAGCTTATCAGGGAGGGTGAATAGATCAGAAAAGTCCTCTTCATCTCCATTCTCCGCGGGGGATGAATGAGGTCCTCGCAAAGGCCGAGGGGTGGTTGAGCGACTCCGCATACTCGAATGCTGAGATTCGATGGATGGCGCTCTTACTTCGGGGACAGGTGGCGACAGTGCGGAAGGAGATGGTACAGAAGGAGATGGTGGAGCTGACTTCTGTAGCGCCTTGCTATTTCTAGATGGTGATCGTAAAGGAGTGAAATGGGCCGCGAGCTTGGACCCGAGTGATGAATGGTGTGCATCCACTGCTGGAGGCTTGGAGGGTAAAGGTGGCTCCGGGGGTGGACCGTTCAGTGAGGGGGTGATCATGAGTACCGTGTGTCTGGGGAACAGGAGTCAGTTCAAGTAGGTTAAAATGGAGAGACGCGTGCAATCGTCCCACATCTAAGGAGCAGACTAGAAGCACATCGACTATTGTTCCGGTTGAGCTTCTAATTAAGGGCTCTGCCGCGTACAACGCCTCTATCAATGGAAACAAGCTGACACTCACCCGTTCCCAAAAGAGCGACGAACGGTGTTCACCGGTGTGACCGTGTAAGCCGCATTGCCAACAGATTTCCTCGACACTGGCATAGCAGGCACTGCAGACTGTTCTGGCTTTTTGCGACCCAAAAAAGGGAGCATCGATCGCCGACTCGGAGCTTTTGTCCCTGCAGGTTTTCCCCCTGGTGAAGGAGTCGACGATGGGCTAGATCCAGTCCCAGCACCTGTGCGGGAAGAGTGACGAGACCCATGTGCAGAACGAAAAAGTTCAGAGAAATCTGATGCCTTGGTCCGGGCGCGCTGCGCACTGGGAGGGGGAGTGTCCGAACCACCCATCCTTTTCGGCTCTGCTTTCCGACAATGCTTGGGGGTGGGGACGACGCGTCAAGTCAACGACGCAGAGTGCCCCAGTAGACACTGGAAAGAAAAGGATGGGTCGGAGAAAGCGAACGAACGCGCGGCTGCGAAATCTCGTACAGCGCGTTCTTCGCGTAGGGACTGCAGTAAGTTTTTTTTTAAATGTCCAAATACATTTGCGCAATGCGGCGTCAAAACCTTGTTGGGGACCCACGGACGTGACCACGCACCGCAGAACGAACGGAATGCCGCAAAGCAGCGGGTTTAGTGGACGCAAGTGGTACCTTGCAACTTTGGGACGGGAGGTACTATACCGTGGACTGGCAGCACATATGAAGGTTCATACTGTACTCCCTTTGTATTGCCAGTACACAGCTTCGTGGCTCGGTTGAGGAGTGCAGTGTATTTCCCGATACGCGGGGGGGGCCGTCCCTGAAATTCATCATCGCTTAAGCGGCGATATCAAGTTCCGTTCAAGCTTCCTTTCCGATACTTCATTTGCGCAGGAATGATGACCACATGCTTCGACGGGAACGATGTAACAATAACAGGTGGAGAAAATAGTAGTACTTTTGCGTAGGTCGCATATCCATATGGTCATCAAAGCTAGGTAATGTGGAGGAATGGAGCACACGACCATTTCATCATCCATATCTTTAGTCATCCACCGTTAGTCATCCACCTGCCGCGCCCATTTTAAGTTTGTCCAATCATAGATCGAACTTAGCTTTGCAGCGTCAATAACCTTGATCGGCCCGTCGTCCCCCGTGGACTGCGGTACAAGCTCGGGGCGGACAGGTCTTTCTAGGGCTGAAACGGTGACAGCGTTTATATCGGAAAATTAAGAACACGTCAAACAACGTACCTCGGGCAGCGGCATTGTCAAACTCGCTTCTGCTGACCAGGAAATTAGCCATTAATCCTTATTATTACATTCCCGTGAGACGTACCCGTTGCAAAGCAGAAAATAATCGTGTTTTTCCAGGTCGTTCAAGGAATAACGGATCGAAGGTTGGATTCGCAAAAGCTGAAAATTTCAAGTCAGATGAAAACCGAAGCGACAATAAGAAACGAAGACAAGACATACCCCCTCTACTAGATTGACAACAACAGGATCCAGGCCTTCAAATATTGGGTACATTTGTTCAAGTTGGCATGGTCTCTGGATCCAAGAAACGTATGCATGCACATCTTCTTCGGTGTTGAACAGTAGCTGCAGGGTGCGGTAAGCCTTACGAAGCAAGGGGTAGCGTTCTGACACTCGTGGATACCGTACCATGTGGGCCTGCGACTCCAATTCAAAAAGAATACATCCTAGTGCCCACCAGTCAACCGCCGTGCCATAACGCTTCCTGCAACGGGTTGACATTCCCTTGTTCCGCAGTACTTCTGGAGCCATATATGGCGGAGTACCTAGGAATTCGATTGCGTACTCGCCCCCTTGACGGAGGGGCTTGCCAGAGGGTTCCAAGTGAGAAAGCCCGAAGTCGATGATTCGGATGTTCTCGCGGCAGTCGATGAGGATGTTTTCGGATTTAATGTCACGATGAAGGATTCCCATCTCGTGCAGGGATTCGATACCAAGAGCCTGTCATGGGTTAAAATGGGAATCAGTGATAAGTCAAGAGTAGACAGACAATTTGTGCCATCCACCGGCGCGCATGCAGTTTGCACCTCTCCGGTTCGGTAGACAAATACGTGCCAAGGTCATCGGTCATGAGTTCCTGAAGCTGACACTGAGCTGGATGGACGGGAGGGAGCAACCTAAGACCCACCATGGCGAAGAAAACAGTGGTGTCGTGCTGGATGGATCTGTTCAGTTCTATGATAAATTGCTTGCCCCTCTCTCCCCCTTTTGATTTCACCATGCGTCTGAACATTC